>CM069236.1:25837091-26069018 GCA_035582765.1 Acer negundo
GAAAGTAGGGAAAACATGTGTGGTGTCCCACCGGTAGCGGTTGACCAAGTAGTTGAACCTCAATTTGGCGATGTGTTTGGTTGTCAAATTGAGCAGTACCATGAGGTGGATAATGAGGCAAATAATGAGCATGTAGATGATCTAGAAAATGTGGATGAAGAGCGTACACAAATTCAAACACGAGGAAGACATGTACAAGGAGTTAGTTGCACTGTACCAAATATGCCTGGGACTTCCGAGGTCCGACATAATATAACTGTATCTGATTCTGATAATACGATAACTTGGGTTATTCCCGGAGCAGATTCATACTCGTTTGGTATTGGTAGAAGCAGAACCTTGGCAACGCAAGAACCTACATGCATGATTTATAAAGGTCAATTTTTCCCGAGTAAAAGGATTTGAAGAGGCTAGTTGGCCTTTTTTCAATGCGGGAGAACTTTGAATGGAAGGTGAAAAGGTCTAATAAGACAACGTTACATCTGGTTTGCATCATTGACAACTGTACGTGGAAATTAAGAGCGGTGAGGAGAGATGAAGGGACTTACTTCCAAGTCAGAAGTTTTGTCAACCAGCACAGTTGTCCTTTGGAGGAGGTTCACCGTCGCCACCGACAAGCTAGTGCAGTCATAATCGGAGAAGTCATTGCACCTAGACTTCAACAACATGGTGGTCGTCTCATGCGTCGAAGGACATAATCGCCGATATGAAAACAATGTATGGCCTCCAAGTCATGTACAGTAAGGCACATGATGCCTTGCAATATGCATTGTCCTTGACCTATGGAACGCATGAAGAAAGTTTCAAATTGTTACCATCGTTTGCGTACGTTTTGGAACAGCAAAATCCTAGCACAATCACCGACTTACAATGCGCAGACGATGATACATTTTTGTACTTTTTCATGTCGTTGGGGTCCTCAATTAGAGGTTTTCGGAGGTGTATGCGTCCTGTGATTGCAGTTGATGGTACCCATTTGAAGGGAAGATTCGGGGGTACAATGTTTGTTGCAACTGCACAAGATGGAAACGAACGGGTGTATCCAATTGCTTTTGGGTACGGTGACTCAGAAAACAACCTTTCATGGGAGTGGTTTTTGGAATGCTTAAGGGGTGCCCTTGGTCATATAGATGATCTGGTTTTCATTTCCGATCGCCATGCAAGCATTGAAGCGGGGATTTCTAAAGTGTTCCCTTATGCAACCCATACGATATGTTGCTGGCATTTTTGTGAAAATATGAAGAAGCGATTCCACAGAAAGGATGTTGCCGACATATGGATTCAGCAGCTAGGACGTACAGTGAATTCAATTATAACAGGCACATGGAGGAGTTACATAGGCTGCACAAGGGTGCATTCGAATATGCCATTGCTGCCGGTCCACACAAGTGGTCTCGCGTACAATGTCCCCAAAGAAGGTACAGGCTGATGACCACAAATGTTGCTGAGTGCATAAACTCATGCCTAAAATTCGCACGGCAACTGCCAATGATGACACTGGCGGAGTTCATTAGGAATATGCTACAAAAGTGGTTTACGATCGTCATGCAGCTGCACGGTCCATGCGTCATCAACTGACTGACGCAGCACATCTTGTGATCCTAAAACGTGTCGAGAAGTGCAATTATATGACCGTAAATCCAGTTGACTGGAACATATTCTCCGTCAAATTGAAGGGAAACCAATGGACGGTTAACTTACACTTGAAGACTTGCACATGCAACAAATTCCAAATGGACCATTTCCCATGTTCTCATGCACTCGCAGCGGCAAGGTACATGAGATGTTACGGTTAACGATTTATATTATTTGGGTTCGTGAATCTCATTGTTTTCATTGTTGTAGGGAGCGAAACTTGGATTACACATCTCTGTGTGCGGACTATTACAAGAGAGAGACACTTATTGATGCATACTCGGTTCCTATTATACCTGTTGGCCATCCTTCTTCATGGGTAGTGCCATCCGACATCGCATCTCGGGTGGTTTTAAATCCAAAGTCGAAGAGACAATCAGGTCGCCCGATGGAGGGTCGACATGCCTCGTCTTCGGAGAGGACAACCACACAGTCGTGTAGAAGATGTGGACAATCAGGACATAATAGCAGGCGGTGCTCCAACCCACCGATGGTTAATGAAGGTCCCAGCATAAGTGTTCCCAATGAATACAGTCGCAAGTGCGGCATCTGTCATTCAATTGGACACAACAAACAAACGTGCCCTGAGAAAGACTCTACCGTGGAATGAGACCGTTGGTTATTATGCTTTTTTATGTTGAACTATTATGATATATTTATTGGTTGTTCGTTTAATGTCATACTGTATCTTTTGTTATAGTGTCTACAATTCATTGTATTGTTTATAGATTTCAATATATCAAATGTGTGTTCAAGTGTTAATTGCAAACAACTAAATTTTTTAAAAAATAATTTCATTTCATTACTCAAATGTTATGTACATCAACCAAATCACTAACTGGATGTCCAATTCTTTGAGTTACAAAAAACCTCCACAGCCATCTTCTTTCGGATGGTGCCCATTTCGTTTTCTGACCAGTCGAACGTATCCCTGTTCGCTGCCAGGTACTCTATCAATCTCAAAGTATGGGCACCACAGTTACCACTGCAATTCACCACATAAACAACCGTTAGAATTGAATGTTATTAAAGCCGATTAGGATAGAATAAGATCTTTAAACAGTCATACCCTCTATCCTGTTGGGGTACACGGTCTCTAGACACAATGTTGAGTGGAAAGGGCTTATTCTGCAATGTATACGTCATATCACCCCTCCGTCTGCGACCGTGAAAGTCCAACGCATGCAGCATCGACGGTAAAAAATATCGTAAGCAAGCGAGCTGCATTTTTCTATGGCGAAATGGTACCTCCTGTCTGAACGGGTCCATCAGGTAAATACTCACTGTTGTGAGGTCGACGCTGGCTAGTGCCCAATGCGTACGTCCAAGGTTGCAAGGAATCAAAACCTGTATGTGTTTCAACAAAGTGTTATCAATGAGAAATGTATTTAAAATTCAAATTCAAACAATGTAAATAAAACACTGACCACGTCAACTTCGTTCCATGGTTTGGTTCCTACGGGGACCAATCCACGTACCACCGCAAGGTCCTCAGCGGACCACTGATGCTTGAACATAGACCAACTGCGGCGGGGTTTGTCGGCCCCACTTCCCATCAATCTCTCCAGTCATTCAATAACCATAATTGTACAAAGAAAATTTATAAAACGTTAGATAAAAGATGTACGAAACACATAAATAGATGTTCAAAAGCCGTACAAATTAAACACTTACATAGAACTGTGAATCATGTATGTTGATCCTCGGACCGTAGACGGTGGAGTAATATCTCTGACGCTTCCGCAGAATATGCAAGTACGCGTCCATATGCTGACAATTTCAACATTTTGTATTGTTAGCATTCTACTATTTCAGAAACATCTTATACACAATGTTCAGGTAAGGACCATACCGTATCCTCCAACTCCATGGTGTTGGTTTGAAATCGATGGAACCAGGGGACACCAACTGGCTCGAGTAGATCCACATCACGCCTGCATAATTTTTGAAGAAGTTATATAAGAAAGTCATTTTACTTAGCAGTTTCAAAATACAAAATAATTTTTGTAATATATGCGATTATACTTACAATTCCCCAGTCGAGTTCCTCTTATAGGCTTGGTACGCCGCAAGGTGGTCAGGATCTATCAATGCGTGGGGCGCCCATACATGTGCTGGTTGTGGCCTAATCCTTGGCCTCTTCGGCCGACAGGGGTCAGTGTATGGGGTCCGCTGCTGCCAACCTGCCCTGCGAACCCGATCCTGACGTTGAAGGGGTGGGGTAATCCGGTCCACAGAAAGGATGTGATCCACTGGATGGCTGAGCTGTAAGGAGGAACTCTGTTCCCGTGTATTGCCTCCAGAGGTGCGATGTGTTGACGGACTATGTCCCCTTGTATCTCCTGTAGGGGTGAGCTGTACATTGGAACTATGTCGCCGTCGATCGCGCCGTCGATCGCCTGCAGGTGTAAGCTCTTTGGGTGCACTGAGACTGGGGATCTCTGTCTCTGTGGAATAAATGAAGGGGTGCTCTGCACGAGGATCGACCGGAGGGGTGTGCTGTAAGGAGGTGCTCTGTACCAGTTCTTGAGAATGAACAGGTTGTTCTGGTAAAACCTGCTGAGGTTCTTCCTCTATCTCCATAGGTGTTGTATCAGTACCACTAGTACCACCAGTAACCTCCTCTCGTGGTGTCACACCGGGCCCTTGCTGATCACCCTGATAACTACCTGTCCTCCCTCTGGGACTGAAGTCTCGGTGTCCGTCTGGGTCATCTAAGGGTGGGTCATCGAAGGGTGGGTCATCGAACCGTGTACCTCGAGTACGGGCGTGCGACGTCGAACCCTGAAGCCCTCGAATCAAATCTAGCAACTCCTGATGCTGTTGATCTCGTTTCTCATTACTCTTTCGCACCTCCTCCTGTAACTCGCGTAACGCATCCATTACTTCAGTATACCGACGGTCCTGAAAGGATTTCGAAATTGTCAGTACTAAAACCATTCACTCGATTGAAATTAAATAATACGGTAAAAAGAATTATACGTACCTCTGCTTGCCCTCCAACGCCTCCTCGTGAGTCATCTCCGGTTCGAGAGTCATCTCTAGTTCGAGGCTCTCTAGGCAACGTGAATCGAACCCGCCTAGTCCTCGCGAGACGAATATGACGACCGTCTGAGTCAGAACTCTCTAGGCAACGTGAATCGAACCCGCCTAGTCCTCGCGAGACGAATATGACGACCGTCTGAGTCAGAACCCTCTGTATCACTGGGTTCGAAAGACGGACCCTCAGTGTCACTGGTTCCAGCAGTTGTATATCGTTCGGGGTCAGAGACGGGAACAGGTATATCACTAAGATCAGCATCATACAAACTGCCTCCCTGGAAAATGCCCTCGAAGTACCGTTCAGCCCTCTCAGTTGCCGTCGGCACCAATTTCACCCTCGCGAACATCTGAAATTGCAGTTAGACCATTGTAATTGTATACATACTAATAGTTATGAACATAAAAAAAAAAAATATATATATATATAGATATTTACACTTTCAAGGAAAATGCTATTCAACTTCTCCCCCCTCGGTCGCGTACTCAACTCCCATTTTAGAATTCGGGGGGAGAGCTCGATTTCCCTCCGCTTCCCACATCCGCTGTTGCCAAGCTCGGGGATAACCTCGAAAGCAAATATCTACGAAACAGCTAAGAACGATAAGAATCCAATACAATACATCAGTCATATGAAAAAAACTAACAAATTCAAAATTCTCACCAACAGGGCGTGCGTTAGCCCATATATGTTATATGTCTCCGTGGTGTGTACATCAACGCCCTTTCGTCGCTGGCGTTGTTCAAACCGCCTACGTCGGCCATCCAACGCATGCTTGAAACCGTATATAGACCGCCTATACACGTGTGCACCCCACGGGAACGCATCAAAAGCCTCCAAGTCCTCGACTAGGCGAAACGGCCATACTGGAACTTTCTCTCTCTCGTCCAACCCCATCAGTATCCAGTTAAGCATATACAATAAGCAAAGCTTAACCGCATCGTACTGCTCAGAAAAAACACCAATCCGTAGAACGGCTTTCAGCTCTGCATACTCGACCTCATCTCGACCCTCAAAGTACCGCTGGTGTATGCCATTCTCTACCATATCATAGGTCGACGTGTCAGGAAGTTCTCCGAACTTCAATCCGGTGATTAGACAAAACTCAACCTTCAAGAACCGGACCGAATGCCTTCCTAACAAAAATCTCATCTCATCTTCAGGCCCATCGTGATACAACTCGCGAATAAGCAACCGATGTACAATGCCAGCTGAAAACTTCATCCCACGATCCATCCGAAGGAGGTGTCCAAAACACGACTCAGTATACCGACGTCGTTCTTCGATCGCAAGATGTTCAGGTACCTTGTTAAGTGCGTTGTCGATATCTGTAAGGTCATCAAAATGGTCATGTCGAGTTATTTTCCCCGAATACCTTTCTTCCTCTGGAGTTTTAAGCGAATCTTTTAGTTGATTCCTCATCTGCATATTGACATAAAAAAAATATATCTAGTTAAATAAAATAATTAATATAAAAATGAAAGGTTTCGGACACTAAATGAAAAGTCTCGGACACTATATGAAAAGGCTCGAAAACTATATGAAAAGGCTCGGAAACTATATGAAAAGGCTCGGACAATATATGAAAAGGCTCGGACAATATATGAAAAGGCTCGAACACTATATGAAAAGGCTCGGACAATATATGAAAAGGCTCGGACAATATATGAAAAGGCTCGGACTATATGAAAAGGCTCGGAAACTATATGAAAAGGCTCGGACACTATATGAAAAGGCTCGGACAATATATGAAAAGGCTCGGAAACTATATGAAAAAGCTCGGACACTATATGAAAAGGCTCGGACAATATATGAAAAGGCTCGGAAACTATATGAAAAGGCTCGAAAAATATATGAAAAGGCTCGGACAATATATTAAAAGGCTCGGAAACTATATGAAAAGGCTCGGAGACTATATGAAAAGCTCGGAGATTCTAATTCTAGAAACCTATTCATATTCCTTAAAAGGCTCGGATTACTATTTAAAAGTCTCGGACAATGTTTTAAAAGGCTCGGATCCTATTTTAAAAGTCTCGGAGCCACTGTGAAAGGCTCGGAGATTCAGATAGCAGAAACCTAATCAAAAAGCTCGGAAAAGGCTCGGATTACATGTGAAAAGCTCGGAAAAGGCTCGGATTACATGTGAAAAGCTCGGAAAAGGCTTGAAAACCCAGAACTTCATCGTGTTCAACAGAATTTTTTCATAAATTTAAACCCTAACCTAATCAAACAAACCTAATCAACAACAAATCAAATCAAACGAACATCCAACATCAAACGCAAATAAAAGTTTCAACAACAAAAACGCATCAGAAAATCATATCACCTTCTCGTCGATTTCAAGACTGTATCGCCACCGCCGGCAGGTTTCCTGTGAGATTTAGTACCGGATTTCTTGGTCTCTCTTTCCACTGTTCTCTCTCTCTCAACTTTTTTCTCTTCAGACGCAAACTGACAAGAATGAGGGTATTTTTGTCTGGTCACCTAAATAGGTGCCTTTTAAACTTACATTACTAAACCAGTGACATTCTCACAAAAGTCCCTCCAAATAGTGACAATAAATTTTTGAACCCTATCGAATAATGAATACTTGTTATTAATTATATTACAATAATTTAAGTAGTCCACCTTATATATTCAAGGCAATAATAGAGAGATTGTCAACTCGATCATCAAGTTACTGGTGGCTGGAGATCAAAGAAACCAAGAAATCCAGTGATCATGATCCAAAAATTTGATTGGTACAGGTAAGATACGACAGTGAAGCAATTGAGCTATATAAGTATGTAAATTATATGATGAAAAGACCAACAGTCCATCAGCATTCATGAACAACTAGCTTGTAAAATAAGAGACTTGTTGCAACTCATGAGCAACAAAGGAGTTAGCATTACCATCGCCGGAGGTTTTATTCTTTATAACCTGTTCTCTTCCACTTTGGCTTCGATTATTTGACTGTAGTTTGGTAATGTGTTAGATGAGAATTCTCAATCGTTATGTGGGGATGGTGTGTACGTGGAGATAAAGAAGAAAGGGAGTAATACAGGCCGAGTTGGGTCCAAAATTGAAATTGACGCAAGCCTTGACACTGTGTGGAACATATTGACAGATTACTAGAAATTTGTCGACTTGGTTCCTTGTGTTGCTGCAAGCCACTTAATCGAAAAGAAAGCCAATACCTCTCGCGTTCATCAGGTATAGTCATAGATCGAGGAGGTTTATTTTCATTCAGATTCCGATTCTGTAATGTTATAGGTTGATTTACATACATTATTAATTTCAAGTACAGGTTGGACAGATAAACTTGCCATTGGGGTTGAAATTCAGTGCCAAAGCAGTTATTGATTACAATGAAAAAGATGCTGAGATTTTTTCTCATGGAAGAAAATGTTACTTGGAATTTAAGATGATTGAAGGTGACTTTCAATTCTATCAAGGAAAGTGGTCTGTTGAGCAGGTACCATATATAATATATTAATTGTATCTCTACATTTTTTTTTTTTAATTTGTCACAATATTATACATATACTTTTCAGTTAAGTGATAGTACATGCATCTAATGGATTCAAACACATATATGATTGGGACTTGTGTAGTTCAATGGAGGAAACTGTGAATTAGAAGACAAAAGATTTCTCACTTACTCGAAAATTTCAGACAATTCTGTCATATGAAGCTGTTGTGAAGCCCAAACCATGGATGCCTGTTCGCTTAGTTGCAGGCATACTTGGTAAGGAGATCAAAGTGAACATTTCATGCATCCGAGAAGCAGCACAGAAGGTTATATATTAATTAGTAGACTCTGCAGTTTGCATGCTCTTTAATGTCATTTTGCTTGATGATTATATAAAAGTGAACATTTCTTATGCATGCATCAGAAAATCTAACAAAATGATATTGATTTTATTTTTGGTGGTCGCCATAAAAAATAAATTGTGTATACATTATGATTATTTATTTTTAATTTATTGCCGAATGTTAACGCATATTATACTAGTTCCTTAATTATGAATTTATATTTAACTCACTCAAATCATGTCATGTGATTTGAATAATCAATCATATGAGAAACTCGTATCATATAATATGATTTGAGTGGGTTTGGTGCATGTGCGGCGGGAGGGGGTCCACCGAAGCCATGAACCCCCCTTCCCTCAAAAAAGTTATATAAATTTTTTATGTAAAAAAAAAGTTTATAAAATTATGAAATTACCTTTATATTTTAAAACCTGTTCAATTTGATGTCAATGCTCTTCCAGACCAACTCATAGTTAACTGTGAATTTGTGATGCTACACATCATCACTTGTTGCCACATTTGAACAATCTTGGCTATAACTACTTAACTACCCTGTAATTAGTACTAGTAATCACCACAAATCAAGCAAATGGATTGATGAGACAAAATTTTGGTAAAACTTGCTACTTCATACAAAGCAACTTCACATAGGAGATAAAAAGTTTTTGACTTTTTGAATATTGTTCTTTAAAAAACAACAAAAGACATGTAATGGGTAATATCTAAATAAGCCATTTACATCAGCAAATATGGTAGCTTCAAGTTTCAACAATGTTTAATAATATACAACAAAATTAACAAAAATTGAGGAACAGAGAGAGTGAAAGAATAGTTACCTGTGAAATGAGAGCAGGGGTGTGCAGCATTTGCAGAGAGAATGAAGAAGCCATGTTGTGTTAGCTGGAAAATTGTTCAGGTCTCTGTGAGTTTAATATAACAAGAAAAAAAAAAAATTTGAAGATAAGAGAAAAAAATATAATTTCAGCCCAATTTGGAGTCTTTTTATGTGACAAAACCCACAGCAGTCAAAGCAATCCATTCAACAATTGAACTTTGTCTTTGTCTCTGTGTTGTGTGTGTAACTGTGCTCGTCATTTTGTTCAGCTTTTTATGAATGGCATATATGAAATCCCAGCCCCAAAGCATTTTTTGAATCGATGACATAAAGTTGATCTCGTGGTTTGCTTCTTACACTTCATCATAAACAGGAAATAGTTGCCAGACATCATATATTATGGACGTGTTTACTAATCGAGAATGGAGGGAATCAGAATCAAGTTCCACTGGAAAGGGAATGGAGGGGAATTGGAATTAAAAGTTACTAAATTTCATTCCTGTGTTTACTAACAATTTAGGAACCAGAAATGAAATCAAATTTATCCTCTTTCTAGTGTTTACTTCAACTAAGGAATCGAAATGATATATAGGTGATTACAAAAATACCCTTGTGTATATAATATGTTGAAATATATTTTTTATTATGAAAAACTATTTTTTAAACTGCTCATAACACTATAACTAATAATTAACATCTTTATATCGTAAACTTTCAACTAATTAGTCAATAATAATTAAAAATTTAGGAGTAATTCAGATTTGAAAGCATAATTAATTTGATATCGAATTAATTTCTCACATTTAGGTGCTTTTTTTCATTCTCTCGAAAATTAAAACATAAAATAACTCAACATATACAACCGTTAGCTCACACAGTATTTGATTAATTATTAACTATATAAAAGAAAACAAAAAATATTTAAAGTCACTGTAGTATATATATATATGCAATACATGCTTTACCGAAAAAGAAAAGAAAAACTTAAGCAAAACAGTATATATAAAATTAAAGTCACTGTAGTATATATGCAGTACATGCTTTAAGGAAAAAGATAAAAAACTTAAACAAAACAGTGTATATATATATATATATATATGAATAATACTGCTTTAGTAAAAAGAACAAAACAAAATGTAATACTGCTTTAGTAAAAAGTAAAAAAAAAACAAAACAAAATATATATGAATATGCAATACATGCTTCAGGTAGTGTAAAATAAAAAAATAATAATAAATAATTTTAAAAAAAAACAGCCATTGCATAGATTTGAACAAAAAGAGAAATCAAAAATTTCATCAACACAGTGCAAGTATATAAATATATATATATATACACGCACCATGATTTCATACTATATTCAATATTCATAAATATAGAATCGGTGCAACAAGTCAATAATATGCATCAACGTGATTTTTATGTATATTCAAGAAATCTAATATTAAAAAAAACATATCTATAACAAGATTCGGAGGAAAACGATGAACAAAAAAGAATGACAACGAACAATCCCTAAAATAGAACGATAAAGTGGAAAGATATATATATATATATATATATATATATTGTTTTAATAATTATTATAAGTGATGATATTTTAGTAAAAATATATGAATTCCTTTTTTTATTTAGGAAAGGGAACTTGATTGGGTGGGTGGGTGGGTGGGTGGGGGGAATCAAATTCTCTTTCCATCATTAACTTAATTATTGATTTGAGAGTGAGGTCCACGTAACTTAATTCCTTAAAAATTTAGTAAACACTGAAATTCACAAATCAGTAACTTAATTCCCTTTCCTGAGTTTGATTACTGATTAGTAAACACACCATATATGTAATACACACATTTGAAAATTCATGGTTATAACTATAGGCAGAGGGAGGGGGCTCACAGAAGCCATGGCCCCTTCCCTATAAAAAAAAATGTAAAAATTCTTTTGAAAATTTAAAAAATTACCATTAAATTTTTTATATAAAAAAAAATTACTGGTTTTTTTTGTTTAGTATAATGTTCCTCTAAATATAAAATTTCCGGCATCATGCCTGTCTCTAATTACCTTGTAGTTTAAAATGAATTCATATTACTATATATAGTTTAGAGAAATCAAGTACATATTAATTACAAGAGATAATTTCAAAATGTAACGTGTTAATTAATACTTCAAATATATATATATATATATATATTTATATACAGAAATGTTCAAGTTATTTATATCAGTGCGTTGAATGTAGACCATTAGATTTACATATTTTGACTCAAAGGGTATGCACTTGCTAGAATGAGACCCCGTATATATATATATATATATATATATATAACATGTTAGTTCATGAATTGCATGTTGGAAAATTCCATCATGTGGGGCCACATATGTAAATATTAAATGTGTTATGCTATCTTTGGTTAAGCCTAAATTAAAGTGATCTAATTAAGATTTAAAGTATTAAGGCTTAAGGGTATAATTGTTATGGAATTAATGTATAGATACCATAATGCTATATCTAATTTGATGAGGGGCCGAATTAGAAATAGTAAAACCTAGGGTTATGGTCCCCAAATTACACGATCTTTTTTCAGTTTGTCTGTATCCCCATCAACAGAGAAACAGAGAACAAATTTAGGGTTCATAAATATCGTGATAATTTGGAAGATCACAATCAGTCCACCAACTCCGACAATGGATTCAGGTACGCTTCCGCTTTCTATTATCTCCATTTTCTCTTGAATTGATATGAGTTATTAATATGTATTTAGGGTTTGATTAATCATGATACAGAAACATGTTTAGGTTAAGATTCAGATTGATTATATGTATATGCATGTTGATTAGTTTTTAATCAAACTTAATTAAAAGTGGTATCAGAGCCACCCACAATCGATTCTTGAGAATTTAAGGAATTTTTTTTGGAGATTTATTGTGTTGTTAAATCATTGTTTTGATATATGTTGTTTAATATATCGGTGCTTGATAAAAGATATATGGTTTAATATATGTTTGATATATGTTACTGATGTATTGGTAAAGAATAAAAATATTTGGTATTATTTGTGTTCGTTTTTTCTGGATCCGATAGGTAGATGAATAAAAATTAAGAAATAAAGAAATATTGTTTGGTGAGTTTCACGATGTGATAATGATAGAAAAAAATATTATTTTGTATTATATAAATAAATAAAAATATATATATATATATTCTTTTGGTTGGGGTTTTTTTTGGATCTCATGATATAATTGGTTTAGTGAATATTGTTTGAGTTTGTGATCATCACATAGACTATAATAAAGCAATATTATGTATAGTTTGTTCTTTCTTGTTCTTGTTTTGAATTAAGTTGAATAAAAATTATTTTGGATAATAGATCAAACCAAATTATCACGTCCGGTTTGAGGGGGTTGCAATATTGTCTGCAGTTTTAGGTATCAGAGGTTGATTTTTTGCTTAGGCCCCTCTGTTGAAAATTTGAAATTTTTAAGAGACTGTTTTGTAATTAGTTTAGGTCATTATGTGATTTTGACAAAATATTGGGGTCTATTTAAAATTATTAAAACTTGAGGGGCCTTTATGTAATTGTGCAAACTCAGGGATTTGTATTTTTAAAATTAAGAGACCTTTATGTAATTTTACATAATCAGGAGCTGTTTTGTAATTTATATAAAATATAAAAAAAAATTTCAACTCAAATTCAAATATTTTTGGTATACCTTTTATGGTTAAATAAAGTAGTTCATCATTTTAAATGGTCTAATTGAAACAAGATGTCGCCAAAGTGACCTCTCTTGTGTAGATTGTTGATGAGGGATCTTGGATGTTTGTGTGTGTGTCAATTCATGCGGGAATTAGCCGGTCCAAAGGAAGGTTAATACTTGACCGAATTGCATACACACATGTGGTGGTAAACATGTGGTGATTATAAGGCTTTACATGTGAATAATAAGTCAATCCAAAAATAGATTTATTATTTGACATGAATTATTGTTAATGTTTGATCACTACAACTAGAGTACCATTTACAATTAATATTACTGTCCAAAGATTTGATATTAATGTTGTGTTAGGTATCTTGAGATGGGATTTACCATTATTTGAATTTGTTGATTATTGTATTTGATAATTAATGTGAACATGTTTGTTTGATTGTTTTGTTCTCTTTACAGCTGATGTTTCCACTATATCTGCTAATATCAACTATATTCCCATGCTTAATGGGACCAACTATAAGGATTGGAAAGAGAACATAAAAATTGTTCTCGGCTGCATGGATCTAGACCTTACATTTCGAAGTGAGCAGCCTGCTTCTCTTACGGATGCAAGTTCTTCTGATGACAGGAAGAACTTTGAGAAGTGGAATCGCTCAAATCGCATGAGTCTTATGATCATTAAGCGTAACATTCCGGAGGCATTTAGGGGTGCGGTATCTGAAGAGATAACCAAAGCCAAAGAGTTCCTAGCCGAAATTGAAAAGCGTTTTGCAAAAAACGATAAGGCAGAAACAAACGCATTTTTGCAAAGCTTGATTTCTATGAAGTACAAAGGCAATGGGAACATAAGGGAGAACATTATGGAAATGTCTCATATTGCTTCTAAGCTTAAGGCACTGAAGCTCGAGCTGTCTGATGACTTGCTCGTGCATTTGGTATTAATATTATTTCCTGCACAATATGGTCAATTTAAGGTCAGTTACAACTGTCAAAAGGAGAAATGGACTCTTAATGAGCTCATTTCTTACTGTGTGCAAGAGGAAGAGAGATTGAAGCAAGATAGGACCGAAAGTGCTCATTTGGCTAGCACCTCTAAGGATAAGGGCAAAAAGAGAAAGAATATTGAAGCTGCTAAGGGTCCAACTCAAAAGAAACAACAGCAGGACAAGGAGAGTTGTTTCTTTTGCAACAAGCCTAGACATGTGAAGAAAGACTGTACCAAGTATCACGCTTGCCGTGCAAAGAAAGGTACATTTCTTACTTTGGTCTGTTCTGAGGTAAATTTAGCTTCAGTACCTAAAACACCTGGTGGTTAGATTCTGGTGCTACTACTCACATCAGTGTTTCTATGCATGGTTGTCTGAGCTACCGAAAGCCAAGTGATGCTGAAAGACACATCTTCGTGGGCGATGGCAAGTCGGTAGAAGTAGAGGCAATAAGGCATTTTAGGTTGTTATTAGGAACTGGTTATTATTTGGATTTATCATATACTTTTGTTGTACCGTCTTTTAAACGGAATTTGGTTTCAGTTTTTTTATTGGACAAGTTTGGTTATTATTGTTCATTTGGAAACAATCAATTCAGTTTATCTATAAATTCAAATGTTGTTGGAACCGGTTCTTTATGTGTATATGACAACTGATATTTGCTTGATATAATCGTTTCTTATAATGAAACCTTGCATGTGGAATCACGAGGTACTAAACGCAAACTAAGTAAAGAAAATTCGGCCACATTATGGCACAAACGCTTAGGTCACATCTCTAAAACTAGAGTTGAGCGGCTTGTGTCTGATGAGATTTTAGATTCCCTTAACTTTACAGACTTTGATGTTTGTATTGATTGCATCAAGGGAAAACAGACCAAAATAAAGAAATTAGGTGCTAACAAAACTACAGACGTCTTATAATTGATACACACAGATATCTGTGGACCATTCCCTACAGCTTCCTGGAATGGCCAACAGTATTTCATATCATTCATAGATGATTACTCACGCTATGAGTACCTATTTCTTATTCATGAGAAATCACAATCTTTGGACGTGTTCAAAGCATTTAAAGCTGAAGTTGAAAACCAACTCAACAAAAGAATAAAGAGTGTCAGGTCTGACCGTGGTGGTGAATACTATGGCAGATATGACGGTTCAGGTGAACAACGTCCAGGACCATTTGCTAAATTCCTAAAGGAATGTGGAATCGTCCCACAGTACACCATGCCAGGATCATCTAGCATGAATGGTGTAGCTGAAAGGCGAAACCGGACTCTCAAGGATATGGTAAGGAGTATGATTAGTCATTCCTCCTTACCAGAGTCACTATGGGGAGTAGCACTCAAAACAACAACTTATATTCTGAATCGAGTGCCAACTAAAGCAGCTGCAAAAACACCTTATGAGTTTTAGACAGGCAGAAAGCCTAGTCTAAAGCATTTTCACATTTGGGGATGTCCAGCTGAGGCAAGACCTTACAGGCCACATGAAAAGAAATTGGACTCCAAAACTGTGAGCAACTACTTCATTGGCTACTCTGAGCGATCTAGGGGCTATAAGTTTTATGATCCCATACTTAGGTCAATTTATAAGACGGGAACTGCCATATTTTTTGAGGATGTTGAGTTTGAGGGGAGAAATAAGGTTAAAGACATTGTCTTTGAGGAGGAATCAATTTCGATTCCCACTATCGCTTTTGACAATGTGCAAGTTTCTATACCTGTCATTAATCAAGAAGCGAATTCGGATCCTCAACTAGAAAATGTTAATCAACCCTCTATTCAAAATGAGGTGACTGTTCATGAGGAACAAACTCAACAACCTCAAGAACCAGTACAATTAAAGCGATCCACTAGAGAAAGGAGAAATGCTATTCCGGACGATTTTATCGTATTTCTCCAAGAACATGAGGAAGACATTGGAATGGTGGAAGATGATCCAATCAACCTCTATCAAGCCATGCAAGGTTCCAACTCTCAAAAGTGGATTGATGCCATAAATGAGGAGTATAAGTCTATGCAAGATAATAAAGTTTGGGAACTTGTCTAATTACCAGAAGGTGCGAAACCCATTAGTTGTAAATGGATTTTTAAAACCAAAAGGGATTTGAAAGGTAATGTGGAGAAGTATAAGACTCGTCTTGTAACTAAAGGCTTTACCTAAAAGGAAGGGATTGACTTTAAAGAGACTTTCTCTCCAGTTTCAACGAAAGACTCTTTTAGAACAATCATAACACTTGTTGCACATTTTGACCTTGAGCTTCATCAGATGGATGTCAAGACGGCGTTTCTCAATGGTGACATTGACGAAACAATTTATATGGTGCAACCAGAAAACTTTGAGTCGGGAGACCCAAAGAATATAGTCTGCAAATTGACAAAATCTATTTATGGACTCAAGCAAGGTTCCCGTCAATGGTACCACAAGTTTCATCAAGTGATTATCTCGTTTGGTTTTGAGATAAACATTGTTGATAATTGTGTGTATCACAAATTCAGTGAGAGTAAGCACATTTTCCTGGTTTTATATGTCGATGACATACTGCTTGCCACAAATGATATAGGCATGTTGCACGAAACCAAGAGATTTCTATCAAAGAATTTTGAGATGAAAGATCTTGGTGACGCCTCTTTTGTATTAGGGATCCAGATACAATGAGATCGATCTCGGGGTAATCTTGGATTATCACAAAGGAGCTATATCGATAAAGTGCTCAAAAGGTTTGGCATGCAGGATAGTAAACCAGGTGACACCCCTGTCGCTAAAGGAGACAAGTTCAGTCTCAATCAGTGCCCTAAAAATAACCTTGAAGTTAAGGAAATGCAGAAGATTCCCTATGCATCAGCTGTAGGTAGTCTAATGTATTCTCAAGTGTGTACGCATCCGGATATTGCATACATTGTTGGTATGTTAGGTAGATATTTAAGTAACCCTGGGCTGGATCATTGGAAAGCAGCCAATCGGGTTATGAGGTATTTGCAGAGAACAAAAGATCACATGCTCACATATAGGAGATCGAATCAATTGGAGATCATAGGGTATTCCGACTCCGATTATGCTGGATGCCAAGACAGTAGGAGATCCACATCAAGCTACATATACTTGTTGGCCAATGGAGCTATTTCTTGAAGGAGTGCCAAACAGACACTCATAGCTTCTTCCACCATGACAGCAGAATTTGTAGCATGCTATGAGGCATCCAACCATGGGATATGGATGCAGAATTTTGTCACTAGGCTGCGCATACTAGAGGGTATTGAAAGACCACTCAAACTATATTATGACAATAAGTCAGCAGTGCTATATTCCAACAACAACATGAGCTTATCTAGGTCAAAACATATTGACATTAAGTTTCTAGTTGTAAAGGAGAGAGTGCAAAGTGGACAGATATCCATAGAGCACATTGGGACAAACTCCATGATAGCGAATCCACTTACAAAGGGATTAAAGGGATTACCACCCAAGGTCTTTCATGAACACACTGCTCATATGGGTGTTATTTTGTGTGAGAATATCACATTATAGTGGGAGTTCGTATCATTTTGCATTTTATTGCTTTATGTTTGATTTTTTTTTTTTGACATACTTATGCATTTATGTATTTGGATATTTTTTCTGATAAGAAATAAAGTGTTCAGTTCATTTCACTCTGTTACATTGTGTTAAGTATTGATCTCACTAAGGAATAAAGTAGGAAATAGACATGTATAGATCACATTGTATGTAATTTCCATGCTACGTATCCATGATTGATCTATGTCATTTGGTTATGTTGTTGTACGTGACTATTGATGGGTTTAGTCACACTAAATGTGACGAAAACCGCTTTAATCCTATAACGGCATAATCAATGGACAAGATTGTTCAGATATACCCTAAAATTGTAATAGCAAAATTTTGGAGCTCATAAAGTCATACACATTTGTATAATTACATATGTGGCCCAGTGGGAGATTGTTGGAAAATTTTATCATGTGGGGCCACACATGTAAATATTAAATGTGTTATGCTATCTTTGGTTAAGTATAAATTAAAGTGATCTAATTAAAATTTAAATTATTAAGGCTTAAGGGTATAATTGTTATGGAATTAATGTGTAGATACCATAATGCTATGTCTAATTTGATGAGGGGCCGAATTAGAAATAGTAAAACCTATAATAATCTAATTATTATATATTAGGGTTATGGTTCCCAAATTACACGATCTTTTTATCAGTTTGTCTGTATCCCCATCAACAGAGAAACAGAGAACAAATTTGGGGTTCATAAAGATCGTGATAATTTGGAAGATCACAATCCGTCCACCAACTCCGGCAATGGATTCAAGTACGTTTCCGCTTTCTATTATCTCAATTTTCTCTTGAATTGATATGGGTTATTAATATGTATTTAGGGTTTGATTAATCATGATATAGAAACATGTTTAGGTTAAGATTCAGATTGATTATGTGCCTATGCATGTTGATTAGTTTTTAATCAAAGTTACTTACATTGCAAGCAAGTTCTTTTACGATATCAAGTTTCAATGTTTCATTATTTAAGCAAGAATTAAACAAAAAAAAAAAAACAAAAAAAACATATAATTGTTTCGTGCCCTAAGCAAGGTATTTCTTAAATCTAAATATATAATATATAGTATCGGAACAGCAGAATATATATGAGTCATATATAGTTGTCCCAAAGCAATAAATTATCATTACACAACTGGCAAAGCTATGCACCAGCTTATCTAATTATTACTATATATCTTCCATGTAAGTTATCATACAGCAAGAAGTTTTTTTTTTTTTTTATAGTACTTTTTTAAAAGTGACGGATGAATTTGAACTATGATCTATATCGAACAAAGACTGTTATTTCTCTACTTTGATGACAAAAAAACCGGTATATATAAATTCTAACAAGCCATGTACATTACTTCAAAAAAAAAAAAAAAAGTTTGACTAATCGCAGGAAATAAGAGAATGTTTCTTAAGGCATGCGTACACATTTCAACAAATTAATATGCAAAAGAATAGTGACCATTCTGCATTGATCATGTGTAGCTTCAGGACAATATCGAAGAATGAATACTTGTTTAAATATTCAATATATAACACTACAAGAATAATTGATATTCATGATTGTTAAGAACCGTTATGAAAGGATTTTGATGACAATTTTGTATGCATTGTTAAAGGTAGTACAGTTTTTTAGTTTATGACGGTTTTTAAAAACCATCATAAATTAATAATAGCTTTTGTCCATGATAAATACTCGACGATTTATAAATGTGTGTAAAACCAACATTGACAATTGACTTCCAAATATCTATTTTTTTTTTTTTTTTAACAAAACAAAACCATATATTAAAAGACACCCAAAGTGGGGTGCTCAAACAGAAAAACAGAATCCAACAAAAGAGGAAGCTCCTCTAACCAAAACCTATCCTCAGAAGAACGAAAGGCAAATTTTGCCAAAGAATGTGCAACCTGGTTAGCACCTCTAGGAACAAAAGAAATAGGAATCTTAAGCTGTATAGAGAGGGTAGCAATATCACAAACGATAGTCCCAATATCAGCATAAGACTCATAGTCCGAATTAATAAGATCCACAACCCATTTCGCGTCACTTTCCAGAACAGCAGGAAGAAGACCAGAGTCTCTCATCAACCAAAGCCCGTGCAAAATCGCAGTCGCCTCAGCCACCACAGGAGAAAAACAAGCAACAACATTCTGGGTTGAGGAGGCACTTACCATACCATCAAAATCTCTTATAACAATCCCCACACCCACCAATTGCTTCTCAGCAAATATAGTTGCATCAGTATTCACTTTGTAGACACCAGCCTAGGGAGTTCCAACTATCCAGCACAACACTAATAGTAGGTGGAGGTTGAGAAAGAGGCTGACAAACATTAACACTGCAAAAATCTTCCAAGAAATTAGCAAACCAATCAACCACATTCTCAAGCCGTAGCAAGGAAGGATTATGAAGTCTCTAATTTCTTTAAAACCAAGTTCTCCACCAAATAACACATAACGATTTCATATCTTTAGAGAGAAGTACCCGATTGAAGAAAAGGAAAACATCTTGGAAGTGGATGTCCTCTCTCCACTTATGACCTACAAAGAAACCGCAATCAGCTCGAATATACTTAAGTCTGCCACAACCCCAAAGAGCATGGGTCGTCGTTTCCCTCTTAATAGCGCAGGCAGGGCACACCCCATTAGTAGAAACGCCATGACCCGCAAGATTAGCCAGGGTGGGAATCCAATTTCTACACGCCTTCCAGAGGAAACATCTCACTTTCGACAAGACTTTTATCTTCCAAATAGTTTTCCACCAGTTAAAGTCAACAGAGCTAGAGGGATTCGTAGAACCTTTGAGAGAAATACCGAGATTATAACCACTTCTCACCGAATATCTACCATCATTCTCAAAGTGCTAGAGAAAATTTCTACACGCCTTCCAGAGGAAAAATCTCACTTTCGATGAGACTTTTATCTTCCAAATAGTTTTCCACCAGTTAAAGTCAACAGAGCTAGAGGGATTCGTAAAACCATTGAGAGAAATACCGAGATTATAACCACTTCTCACCGAATATCTACCATCCTTCTCAAAGTGCTAGAGAAAAGTATCTTCAGAATGAGCACCCAGTGGGAGGCTTAAAATAGCCTCAGTTTCCTCAAAGGAGAAAAAGGCTTTGACAAAAGTGGCATTACAACCACTAGAAACAGTAAAGAGGGAACTAACCTTAGCATCCACACCAAGAATTAGAGGTGTGCATGATCCAATCCAATCCAATACAATCCATTAGATCGGATCCAGAGAGGTGATCAGATCCTAAATTCTAAAATCCATTAGATTGAATCAAATCCAATCCGTCTAAAATATTGTGCCTTATTTTTATATTGGGCAATTTATTTATTCACTACTTTCTAATGTAAAGGCTTAACTCAAATGCAATTTGATTATCTGAATATCTATAAAGGCCAAACCCAAACACAATTCTAATGTTACTATTTTAGATTTTCTTTCTCAATTTCTCTATAGCCAACAATCCACCATTTTCTTTTCTTCTTTTCTTCTATTCTTCTTCATTAACATCACAGTTTATTAAGTTTACATTTGGAGTTGATGTATAATGTTTATAAACTTTTTGAATTATATAAAGTTTACAAGTTATATCATGTATTTTTTAATATTAATTTTATTTGAATTAATTAGTAATGTTTGAATAATTTGTTTGATTTTATTTATTTCAGATTATAACTTTTATATATTAAGAACGAATTTATGTTAATTCAATCCATCGGATCTTATCTTATCGGATCGGATTGGATCAAAGTATTTTACAATTGAATCGGATCAGATCAAATAGTAATTGGATCGGATCGAATCGGATCAAATAGTAATTGGATCGGATCGGATCGGATCAAATAGTAATTGGATCGGATCAGATCAAATAGTAATTGGATCGGATCGGATCCTGCTATAAAATGGATCGGATCGGATCGGATTGCAATTTCTTTTATCCAATCCAATCGGATCGGATTGGATCGGATCTTGGATCATGGTAAATCCATTGGATCCAATCCGCCGTACCACCCCTACCAAGAATAGGAAGAGACTGGACTTTGAAGGAGTATGACTTAGGGACCCAACAATCATTATAGATAGATATAGAAGAGCAAACACCCACCCTCCATCTGGAGTCGGCCTCAAGAAGATCACACCCCCAAAGTAAGCTTTTCCATATAAAAGAACCATAAGAGCCATTACCTGTCTAAAGAAAATCTAAAGTAGGGAAATACATGCCCTTTATCACCCTAATAGCCAAAGAATTAGGCCATTTAACCTAGGCGTCAGCATTGTTTCGTTAACAGAGCTTGATTGAATAGAGAGAGGTCTCTAAAACCAAGACCACCAAAGGCCTTACCATCACACATTTTAGCCCAAGACCCCCAGTGCAGCTTCCTCACATCGTCAGTACTACCCCACCAAAACCGAGAACATAACCGGTAGATATCAGAAATAAAGCCTTTAGGTAGAGATAGCAATATTCCCCACAGAACCGGGGCCCCACAGGGCTCTGCCCCGAACGGAGCGGGGATGGAGGATAATTTTCGGGGATGGGGACAATGTTTTGTCCCCGAAGTTGAAGCGGGGCGAGGATGGAGGAAGCACTCCCCGCCCCGATATATATATATTTTTATAATATATAATATTCATATTTTTTTTAATCATTTATATATATTGACATCACGTTTGGCCAGACTGTGATTTGTTGGAACATATAACTGAAACTGAATATATATATATATATTATATTTATAACTATATATATTATATATATATTGACACCACGTTTGTTAATATATAACTGAATATTTTGACACAACGTTTGTCAATATATATATTATATTTATAATATATAACTGAATTTATATATTTTTTTCTTTGTTTTAAGTTGTAATTTTTAAATATATAATTATATTAAACGGGGAATGGGGCGGGTATAGGGAAAGCCCCTCCAACGGGGAATCCGCAGCCCCGGACCCGCTTCTCTAAATGCGGGGACAAGGATGGGGATGGGGATAGTTTTTGGAGGTGGGGATGGGGATGGTAAAGCTTTCCCCGACCCCGACCCGCCCCGTTGCCATCCCTACCTTTAGGGAGCTGAAACAGGTTCATAGCATATGAGGGTATCACCTGAATCACAGCTTTAATCAAGACCTCTTTACCACGAGCTGAGAAAAGTTTATGTTTCCAACCACCAACCTTATTCCAGATTCTATCCTTAAGATCCAAATACCTATTAAAAGGAGATTATATATATATTATGAGGAGATTCAGTTTTATTTTTGGTTAATTTATAATAGTAAGGATCTCATTTATCAGGAAAGAAAGTGATTCTAGGAATCAAATTAATTCTCTTGTTTTCTGACCCACAATCAATACTAAATTCCTTAATTATTTGATTACATTGATTTTGTGTAATGTATTATCTTTAGAATCACATCAATATTTTTCCTTCGCAACAATGCTACTTTGTCCAAATGATATGGTATCATTGTAATCTATTCATTTAAATTGTATTAGTTTTGTATGATTTAAATGAATGGATTACAATGTTGCTAATTTGCTATATCATTTTGGCACCAGATTTGGGGAAAGTAGCATTACTCTTTCTTTCTATATCGGCACATTTTGCATAAATTTTCATTTACAATATCAATGAAATAATATCAATAATCTTTTATTTCTTGGCGTTTATATTGTTAAAATAAAAAATTACAAACATCATCATCAAAATATACAAAAATCTATAACCAAAATTAACCCTAAAATAAAAACTATTCTAGTCAAAAACTATTTTAAAAAATGTGTAAATTTTCTTTGTTTATCTTCCTCAAGGCTTTCTTTCGAGCATAAAGTTATATAGTATGAGAAACAATATGAGTAAGATTTAAATAATTATTTATTGAAAAAAAAAATCTCAAACTATATTATAACATCAAATCATAATTAAAACTTATTTTTAACAATAAAATAATGAGAAAACAAAAGGTGACCGAAACGGCAAATTCTCTTATTCATGTTGTTATCAACTTTCTCATTAAAAATAGAGAATATGATATTATGTTTTCCATAAACATTAAACATTCACGTTGAAAACACAAAAAATGTATTGAAGAAATTCATTGCTCATTGTCAAAGATTACAACAAATTCACAATCGATACATAAGATAATAATTGATCAAAAATAAATAAATACATATAAAAATTAAGCACTCACTATGGCAGGAGATCTTATTTTTGTTTTCCTTTTTTGTGAAAAGTGAAGAATATAGGTAAGAGATGAAAGAAAAAAAAAAAAAAAGATAGAGAGGGGGAATGGGTGGCTACGGCGAGAAAGTTGGGAAATATATAAATTTTAAAATATGTATGATATTAACTTAAAGATACGATGTGGACACATATTTCAACAACACAAATGAAAAGTTATATCAAATAAAGTAATTTAAAAAAAAAAAATCAAAATGGCATATTTAAAATGAAAAAAAAAAAAAAAAAGTTGACAGCAAATTTTTTTTTTTTTTTAATTTTTCATCTTTTTAAAATTTTTAAAATTTTAATATTTCAATCTAAGTTATTAATATATATTTCACTACAAGAAAAAGATTGCATTACTACTTGTACTTCATTGATTTTATTTTATATCGTAAAGTATTATGCATTACAAGAATTTTAGTCTTTCCCCACAAAACTTTAGAAGACAAAACAAGATTTGTAAGCACAGTTAACTTTTCCTCACAAAACTCAAAATTTATAGGTTAAGGGTACAAAACTTTTTCCCACAAAACGAGTTTTTTCGGCGCAGGCAATCTTTCCTCACAAAATTCAAAATTCGTAGACTAAGGGTAAAAAACTTTTTCCTACAAAACGAGTTTCGTCAGCGCAGATAACCTTTCTCTACATAACTCAAAATTCGTAGGGAAAAGTTAATTAAAATTTTAAAAAATATATATATTATAATTAATTAATTAATTAAAATATATATATATGCTAAAAAATATTAAAATTTAATTAATTAAAATTAATTTTTTTGGATAAATCCACCGCCACCAAACTCTTATCACATTATTATCAACGCTAACAAAATAAGTGGAAATAGTGGGAAATGTCACCTTTTTGACCGGATTTTGTAAGAAAGTCACAACTTTAATAACTTAAGTTTAAAAGACACTAAAGTAAGTGATTTTCAAAAATGTCCTTACTTTATATATTCTCTTTCTTACTTCAAAGTTTTCTGATATTTTATTATTTCATCTTCCTCTATAACAGATCTCCAATGGAGGTTGAACATCATAACATTATCAATGCAACTTCATTGGATAATTAGTTTTGTGGCGCTACGCAGATGCATTCGGGAGTCGAGCTGAGTTTGCGATGGTCGAGCTGGAAAGGGGGGGCATGGGGCAGCTCCCCAAGAGCTTTTTTTTTTTTTTTTTTTCAATTTAAAACCCAATTTGGGTTCCTTTTCATTTGTTCTCCGAGTCTTTTGTAAACCTTAAGCTGGTTGTATGAATTTTGAATCTAATTGAAAAGGCTCGAAAACTAATTGAAAAGGCTCGGAGACTATTTACAAAAGTCTCGGAGACTAATTGAAAAGGTTTGGGGAACAATTGAAAAGGCTCGAGCCTTTTCATTTAGTCTTCTAGACTTTGTTAATAGTCTTCGAGCTTTTTAACTCTGTCTCCGAGACTTTGTAAATAGTAATCCGAGACTTTTCAATTAGTCTCCGAGCCTTTTTAACCATCAGCTTTTTCTGTTAATTTTGTATCTCCGAGACTTTACTTTGTAAATAGTCTTTGAGTCTTTTTAACACTGTCTCCGAAACTTTGTAAACAGTAATCCGAGCCTTTTTAACCATCATATTTTTTTGTTAATTTTATATCTCCGAGACTTTGTAAATAGTCTCCGAGCATTTTCATTTGTTCTCCGAGCCTTTTTAACAATCATTTTTTTTTTACACAATCAACTTAAGGTTTACAAAAGAGGGTTTTAAATTGAAAAAAACAAAGCAAACTAACAAGAGGGTTTGTATCTCAGATGCAACTAACCAATGCTTGAACATAAAAAAAGTCGCTATTGTGTTTGGTCGTGGTCGTCGATAGCGACGTACGCGTGTTCATAGTCCATCGTTGTCCATTGATGGAGGATTTTGAAAGGAAAAAAAAAAAATGGTAAAGAAGGTTATTATGGGGGGCATTTTTATCCGTTTAAACTTAAGTTATTAAAGTAGTAACTTTCTTACAAAACCTAGTACAAATAGTGACAAAAAAATTTTGAACCCATAAAATAATGTGATTATTACGTATAAAAAAATGTGATAACTTGATCACGGTTAATTAAATTCGTGATAATTTGATCACAATTATGAAAACGTGTGACAACTTGATCACGATTATGAAAACATGTGATGACTTGATAATGGTTAATAAAAAGTATGATCTAATTATGGTATATTTAAAAGACTATAATACTTTTATGTCGGTTTTAAAGTATGTCATTAAAGTACAATGGATTAAAAAGACTAAAGACCTTGATAAAATTATGATGAAAACCTATTTTTCTTGTAGTGGAATTTAAGTCCACATGTGTGCAACGCGTTAGCAAATTATATATTCAAGGCAATCATAGAGATTCATGAGACGGTCAACTCATCAAGTTTCTGGATATCAAAGATACAACAATGAAGCAATTGAGCTATGTATATATATATATATATATATATATATATTTAATGAAGAGATTACTTGTCTATAAAAACAGGCCAACACTGCAATATTCATGAACATCCGGTGTACAAAAACAGAAGAGAAGAGACTTGTTGTAATTGGGTTCTTGATCAACATGGCTATGAGCTACAAAGGAGCTAGTATTACCATCGCCCAAGGTATTTATTCTTTCTCTATAACTTCTTCTCTTTCACTTTGGCTTCGATTCGATTCTAACTAGTGTCAGAGTTCTTGAAAACTATTGTTGGGCCATTTGCGATTTTAACTTTGTTGTTCCAAGATCCCGGGTTCGAGTCCTCAGGTGATTATATTTGAATTTGTTGTGTGTATATATTTGGGCTCAAATCATGTTGCAATTTATAAGTTCGTTGGTTTTGCACATTAAGAGTGTGTTAGAGTGTTTAAATACTATCAATATTATTTATTTGATCATTTCTTATCGACTTATACCTTTAGGTCAGATGATTACTGACGGCTATAAATTTCAAAAACAGGACTATCCGTAAACAACTAGTAATAACCTGTAATTTGGTAATTTGTTAGATGAGAATTCTCAATCGTTATGTGGTGACGGTGTATACGTGGAGATAAAGATGATAGGGAATAATACAGGACGAGTTGAGTCCAAAATTGAAATTGACGCAAGCCTTGACACTGTGTGGAACATATTGACCGATTATGAGAAATTTGTCGACTTGGTTCCTTGTATTGCTGCCAGCCACTTGGTTGAAAAGAAAGCCAATATCTCTCGTGTTTGTCAGGTATAGTCATGGTCTCATAGAGGAGGTTTTTGGTGCGAGATCCCAAAGGTTTTTTTATACCGGATTCCAATTCTGTAACATCACAAGTTGACTTACATTATTAATTTCAACAGATTGGACAGATAAACTTGCCATTGGGGCTGAAATTCAGTGCCAAAGTAGTTGTTGATTACAATGAGAAAGATGTTGAGATTTTGTCTCATGGAAGGAAACGTTACTTGGAGTTTAAGATGATTGAAGGTGACTTACAATTCTATCAAGGAATGTGGTCTGTTGAGCAGGTACATCTCTACGTACATTTTTTGTCACAATATACATGATACATATACTTTTCAGTTAAGTAATATAGTAGTACACCTAATGGATTCAAAATATATATGTTTGGGACTTGCATGTGTAGTTCAATGGAGGAAACTGTGAAGAAGACGACATTGATTCCTCACTAATCACTCGAAAATTTAAGACAGTTCTGTCATATGAAGCTGTTGTGAAGCCCAAACCATGGATGCCGGTTCGCCTAGTTGCAGGCGTACTCGGCAAGGAGATCAAAGTGAACATTTCATGCATCCGAGAAGCAGCACAGAAAGTTATTAATTAATTACACTCTGCATCATGCACATCTGATCATTAATTAATGTCATTTTGCTTGAAGATTATTTATTAAAAAAATTTGTTAACTTTTTAATGTTTATGTTAAGTTTGAAGTGTTTATATGTACTGATGCTAAAGTTTTATATATGGAAGTATGGAACAATAATTTCATTTGTTTGTAAGCTTTCTAGCTAGCATGTAAATGTATATAGATGTTTGAAAATTTATTTGAAGAAAGCAAAATCTGACAAAATGATACTGATTAATTTTATTATTATTATTTATTTATTTATTGTGGTTCAGCTTTAAAAAGTAATTGTGTATAAATTGTGATTTTTTTTAACCCATATTGTACTGTGACCATGGTTTGGGGACGAAGAAGATTGTGTGAGTTAGAGAATTTACATTAGACTCACTCAAATTATATTATGTGATATGAATAATCAATTATATAAAAAACCTCATGTCATATGACATAATTTGAGTGGATTAAGTGAATATGTTCAATCATATTGAAGTTAATTATCTCCGAAAGAAATTTATCGAAAGTGAGGTTGCAAAGCCCAATACCATGGTTTCTAATGTGACAGCTCAACATAAGATCATGATCATGTAAATACATAAAGACATGTCACAAATTCAATATGGGTAACGTTAATTTGTGTATTGTTAAAACACTATAAAAGGAACGATACACATTGGATTTATTATTTTTAATCACAATAAATACATAAACAAAACAATAAATAAACTACAACTTTCCTTTTATATGTTTTATCCTGTGTCCTAACAGGTTAACACTACCGATTAAACATATAAGACAAATAAAGTTCAATTGGATAAAGTTGTCATTATATTGTACATGTAGATATAACTGGAAAATTTTCCAAAATATATAAATGCTAAGACATTGTACCAAGCAAATAACCCATAAATGCAATAAGAATGGCGAGTTGGCGCGACCATGCTGCATTTTATGAAGTATTGACCACCGCATCTCTCCGGTCTCTCCGGTCTCTAGGTCAGGTGGTTGGAAATTGGAATTTGCCATTATTTAACCTCAAAATGCGTGTAAATTCATGGACAATTTCAAATTGGGCAAATTACACAAACTTATCCTGATTATATGTGAAATTACACTAAAACCTATAAAAATTTCATAATAACAATGACTTCCCCTTGACCAGTTGACTAACCGTTGACCACATTAATTAATCACACAATGTCTGTTTTGCCTTTGCTCTACATAAAAATATATATATATATTTAAAATTAAATAATATTTAAATGGTTTATAAAATTGAATTAACACAAAATTTATTTATTTTTTATTTTTTTAAAAGTAAATAGTTTTAGAAAGATCTTATAAAAATAACAAAAAATAATCGATAAAAGAAAATTATTAAAAAACAGTTACAATTTTAAAACATTAAAAATTAATGGATAATAGAAAATTATTAAAAAAAATAGTTAATAGATAACTAAAAAAAGGAACTATATAAATAAAAAATAAAAAAATAAAAAATAAAATAAATCTAAAACGATCTCTATGGTTTAAGGCCGCGATGGAGATCGACCGAATCTCCAATCACTCGACGAGACGGTGACTCAACGATGGATATCTATCTTAAGAATTATTTTAATGTTATTTGATTGAAAAATAATAATAATAAAAAAAATAAAAATAAAAAACTCAGTTTGGAGGTCCAAAAGAAAAACTCGGTACTCCAATTTTTTTTTTTTTTTACATCAAATAACATTAAAATGATTCTTAAGATGAATGTCCATCGTTTAGTCACCATCTCGTTGAGTGAGTGGAGATCTGATCGATCTCCATCGTGCCCTGAAACGATACCATGAAGATCGTTTCAGATTTCTTTTCTTTTATTTTTTATTTTTTATATATCTAATTTCTTTTTTTAATTATCTATTAACTGTTTTTTTTTTAAATAATTTTCTATTATCCATTAATTTTTTATGTTTTAAAATTGTAACTGTTTTTTAATAATTTTCTTTTATCTATTAATTTTTGTTATTTTTATAAGATCTTCCTAAATATATGTACTTTTAAAAAAAATATACTTAAATTTTGTGTTAATTTAATTTTATAAACCATTTAAATATTATTTAATTTTAAATATATATATATTTTTATTTTTTTGATGTAGAGCAAGGGCAAAACAAACATTGTGTGATTAATTAATATGGTCAACGGTTGATCAATGATTAGTCAACTGGTCAAGAGGAAGTCATTATTATTATGATTATTTTATGGGCTTTAATACAATTTCATATATAATCATGATAAGTTTGTATAATCTGCCCTTTTAAACTTGGTTAAGTTCAAGACAGCCAAACTCTATAGTTTTTATTTCAAAGGAAAAAAGAAAAAAAAAAATTAAATTAATTATAAAGACTAAAAATGAATTTTTCACAAGCAACGGAGGTTATACCCCTGCAGGATCTTTTATGAAGGACAGAAGGAGGGAACCCTTAAAAAAATTAATATTTAAAAAATATATATATATATTTTTAAAAATTGTACATTTAACAATTTATCCCTTTAATTTCATGTTTTTATAATTTGACCTCCCCAACTTCATTGTCCAGGGTCCGCCCCTGCTTTTATAGCTTCGTCCCCACGTGTAATGTTAGCTATTATACAGTCTTGAACCAATAAAAACTTGCATGTAACAGTCTCATAACGTTAAAAAAAACACCAACATGTCTAGATCCAAATTCGAGAGCGGGTTTCCGATTCCCTACCGTGTCTATCTAATCAAATTACATCTCTTTGTAGAAAGACAAGATGTGATTAACCGCATAGTGTATTCTCGTTGAGATATATCTCCATCCCATATAAGTTTTTTTTTTCTTTCTTCTTCCCTTCCAAACAATGAATGAATTCATGCAGACAGAAAGAGTTCTTCTTGTACATTCATGCCTAATTAAAAGCTCCATGTGCGTAGCGTGTAGAAAAATCGCACACGACTTCACAGAAATAATTAATGGAAAAAAATCCAAGTCGTTTATCAGAAACTGTCGTTTGATCTAAAACTGTATCTAGTATTATAAAAAGAAATCTGAGAAAATAAACTTTTTTTATTCAAACAAGATGGCTAGGTACATTATTTAGCACTTGGCAGCCATAAAATATTAAAAGATACTGTAATTAATAAAACAATTATATATTAATTAAACTATTGAAGGCTAGCATGCAACACACTTGTATTATTGTGTATAAATATATATATATATATATATAGAAGAGGGCCATCAATATCTTTGAAGTGAAATCAAGTACAGAGAAATTAAGTGAATTGGATTTCCTGCAACTGGGATTGGTTGACTACATCGATATGATGAACATGAACTACCAAGGAGCTGACATAACTTTGGCCAAAGGTATTTACATAAATCATAATCCATTTCTTATTTTTCGTTTTTGCTTTGATTTCATTTTGTTTGATTCATCAACCAATACTACATTTCTTTAGTTCCTGAAAACATAAATCTTAATCGGAGTAAATTATAAAAGTACTGACCTGGGAAATAAGGATGGGGTTGTGCTGTGATGTGCAGCATACGAAACCATTTTGGCAGCCCAAAGTTACAAAGTACAGTTCTCTTTTCAGATCAGGAATTTAAAAAAAAAATATATATATATATATATATATATATAAAAAACCGTACAATTTGAGTGTAACAATATAATTACAAACAAACAACAGAGAGGCGTTGTTTGTTGTTGATGGGTTAAAAATTAAAAAAAAATAAAAAATAAAAAATAAAAAACGTTTTTGCACTTTAAATTAGGTTAGGTAATTTATGTTGGTAGGTGGGTGGCGTTGTAGACTTGTGCTTCTTTTAAAGTCGCAGACTTTAAAACTTTAAAAGAAGCACAAGTCTACAACGCGACTTTAAAAGAAAATCTTGAATGCTCGGAAGCTCTTCTAATCAGAACAGACAACTCGAACCTTGTGTTGTGTGTCTAGCAGTCTAGCTGATATCCAACACCGGTCCGATTGGATAGAAATTAGGTTCTGTTTACTAATAAAAATTCCAACAATATTTATTTGGTTCGGTAAAATTAACTTTAATGAAACTTAATAGTTAATTCCTTTCGTTTTCATTCCCCGTTATTATTATGATGATTACTAAATGAGCCTATGGCTAATATTTTCAGTCCAATCTTGGTCTTGAATATAAATAAAGAGCAACACAGAACATATTCTATTTTAATTGTAAATTACATTCACTTATCACTTTTATTTATGTTTGCTTGGAGCAGGTATGATTAAGTTCAGGTAATTTATTTGGAAAGGAAAAAAAATAATAATAAATTTTGTTTGAAAAAATAAAATAAAAATTAGAGCATGAAAAAATTAATTTATTGTACATACAAGTTTGATCTTTAAATTATTAAGATTTGAGTTGGACCAGTTGAATCAATTAAATTGTTGTGAATGGATTGATTTTATAAATTAAAAAAGTTATTAGATTATTATATTAGAAATCTACCCAGTAAAAAAATTCTGGAGAACTAATGTTGTTTAGTCTATAATAAATAAATTCATTCAAAGATTTGATTCCAAATTTCCAATTTAAAGAAAATTTTGATTAAAATAAGCATACTTAGCCAATCATAACATTCACTAATTGACGATGATGTTTGATAACAAAAAACGTTCATTAATTTAACAATATTTTAGTTTTTTTTTTTTTTAATACGAATTAGACCCGAACCCGAACCCGAACCATAGGACGGATAAAATGGAACTAAAACTGAAGACGCACCATCAAACACGTGGACGCACCATCAAGTGTCGAATATCAGTGAGTCCAGACTCGGAACTCTGTACAGAGCTGAGCTGGTAGCGTAATCTTTGAAAGAAATGATGTTTTACGGTTGATAGATTGATAGATTGATAGAAATATGCGCGCTTATCCACTCTCACTACACGCCTCTTCTTATCTTCTCTTCTTCCAAACCTCTACTGCAACTCCTCCTCACTACTCCACTTGTCGATTCCCATTCACTTCCACTTCCTCCGACAAAAACACCTCTCCATCATCTCTCTTCACTCTCTCTCAGACTCACTCCACACCCACCCCCGCTAACTGTTCTAACTTCGATTTCACTAATTTAGATTCTAATGATGATGATGATGATGATGATTTGTTAGAGTTGAAGTCGGAGTCTTTAACCGGAGATGGTGTGTATATTGAGATCGAGAAGTTTGGGAGAAATTCGCGACGAATTCAGTCCAAAATTGAGATTGAAGCGAATCTCGATACTGTTTGGAACATATTGACGGATTATGAGCGATTGGTTGACTTTATTCCTGGTCTTGCTGTCAGCGAATTGGTTGAAAAGAAAGACAATTTCGCTCGTCTTTTTCAGGTATATTTCTCTCTTTCTCTTTATGTATGTTTCTCGAGTCATGTTTAATTGTTTGACTATTTGGAGTCCACTGTTGTTGGATATATTTTGAAGTTGTGTATGCGTTACATTTGAAATGTGAATACAAAGCAATTCATTCAATCTAGGACTGGTGGATCATCTTTGATTATTTGACAAAACGCTAGCATTTGGGGAGGGCTGCAAAAAGGCTTTTCGTAACCATTAACTTTTAAATAGAGAATATCACTCTGTTAATTGTGGTTAGCCATAGCAAGATGTGCCACGTTTTGTGTTTTGAATTTGGGGGTTTCGACCGTGTTGTGTTATAAGGAAATTGGTTCTTACTACATCCTTGAGTATTCATCGATACTCCAATACAGCGATGTGCAAACCATATGTGACGGACAGTATAGCTGTTTTATTCTTGAATGGCCTACTCTTGTTTTAGGTTTTCATTAAATGCGTGAACTTCTGGCTGCGTGGCTGCGTGTGTGTTAACACACTTATACATAAGCATTGGTTTGTGACTGTGAACCTCACTTATGTATCAATTATGCCCCATAAATTTAGTTTTTAACTTTTGTCTTAGACCTTGTCATGATTCATGAATTTATATTCTTTCAACAGATTGGACAGCAAAACTTGCCATTCGGGCTGAAATTCAATGCTAAAGGGGTTTTGGATTGTTATGAGAAAGATCTTGAGATTTTTCCTCATGGCAAAAAACGTGACATTGAATTTAAGATGATTGAAGGTGATTTTCAACTTTTTGAAGGAAAATGGTCCCTTGAACAGGTAAGATACATTGCCTACAGCTCGATAAGAATACTTGTGAGTTACATTCTGCATAGTTCCAAATAGGTGTTGAAATTATGCAGACTATGACTTTTCTTTGTGATTTTGATTATTTTGTAAAATAATCAGGTAAACAAGTAACTAAATGTTAATTAAGCTGTGAAAGGTCATGACTCGTGGTTGAAGTTGTCGATCTAATGTTGCACACCTTCATTGCACCTAAAGTTTGAATGATAATCAGCCAATGTAATCACTGTATAAGCTTTAAAGTAGGAATTTACATTTGATAAACTGAAGTGTGATTTAATGTCGTGTAATTATCAGCTAATGGTTTCAAATTATATCTGTTTTTGCAGTTTGGAAAGTTTCAAGACACTGATTCCACACTCACCCAAGGATCTCAGACTACTCTCTCGTATGTAGTTAATGTGCAGCCAAAGATGTGGTTGCCAGTTCGCCTAGTTGAAGGCAGACTCAGCAAGGAGATAAAAACTAACCTTTCATGCATCCGTGAAGCAGCCCGAAAAATTATCAACAAGGCTCTGCATCCTCGTTAACGTGGCTCTTGACCGTAAAAATTTTTGTTACCTTGTAAGTATATATACTGTTATCCAAATTTTACAATGGAACAATAATTTAATTTGCTGTAACTTGTAAGCTTTCTGGCATATAGTGTATTCAAATGTTTGAAAAATAAAAGTGTTTTTTCTGCACAGTGATGTTCTTTTTCTTTTGTATATATTGTTGAGTACGGTCCCTTATTGGGCTAGTTCTGTGACTACCAATTTGTGGTGATTTTAGATGTTGTGAATTAAAGGAGAAATCAAAATTCTGGGGAACCATTAAAGATTCAAAGTGAGCCTAGGACTATAACAGTACAACTTTATCAAAAGTGATGTCACAAAGCCCAATACCCATGTTTTCCGCAATCTATGGTGAAATCGTGATGGTACTCTAGTAACCCAAGAAAGAAATTCAAAAAGGACAATTTGGTCTCTCTATTTCAAGTATAACAAATACCTTTAAATTTTTATAGAAAAATTTAAATTGTTTGGGGGAAGTATACAAATCAAACTTGTGTGAAGTGGGTCCAAACGGGTTTGACCCATTTGCATGCAAATCGTAAATATTAGGGATTTGTTCCTGTTTATTCATTGGGACCTCTTGTCAAACAGTGATCATGCTGTTCATGCATTGACAATTTTGGCATTCTTGAGTTCAATAATAAAAAATTTGGTGAAATCCAAATGAATAGTATGTCTGAATAGGCAAGAACAGCTTATCTTCATTGAACTATTACTACACATTGGGTTGCTATCAACTTCAAGGCTTAAAGATTTTACTATCCAGTCAACTCACTGGTGGTGGTGGTGGCGGTGGTTTTTATCACAGTGAAGTGTTATTAAACCACACTTAACCCAGAAAAAGAAAAAAAAAAAAAAAAAACTGTTGTGATTCCAATTGTTATTTTAAGCCACTAAAAAGTGACTGCTCACAGTATTGACCTCTTATCTTGGTGGTTGGAGTCTCTCAAGGAGGTTTCACCATCGAGTTTCAAGTTTTGGTATATATATATTTGTCCTACCTTTAATCATTAAATCTCAAAGTGTGGGGAGTCCTTTTCTAATATATTGGGAGTTACCCTCTCTCCGGCTGTGAGAGCTATAGTCTATTTGTAACCTCTCTCCGATAGCAGGAGTAGTATTCCGAATTGTAATCTATTTGTAACCTCTCTCCGATAGCAGGAGTAGTATTCCGAACCGTACTTGTACAGTCTACTCTCGTCAGGTTCCGTCAGCAATCTTAATTGTAATTTTTTTTTTAAAAAAAAAGTGACTGCTCACACACTTGACTAAACAATTGTAGATTAGGTCTAGAATTCATCATTCATGTCTGCCCAATGAGTTGTCACTGAGCGACTGAGCGTAGACTGCGGGAAGTTGACAATGTTAAAGATAAAGAATGTGAAAAATGAGATCAGGGAATTTTTTTTTTATTATGTCGTTTACAGTAAATATAAAACAACAACAACAACAACAAAGTAGACCCAGCTCCACAGGTCCTGTCTTATTCTTCAATAGCCTATGCATATCGTAAGATTCAGTGATGATCTCCTCTCTAGGTGCTGATTTTTTTTCCTGGAACTGAACATTAATTTTTTTGACTTAACACATAAACATGAGAGTTAAATTGAACCCCTCCAATTTAATTGGCAAGTGTGTTGTTGGGTTGGTGCAAGTGTGCAACAACAACTATAGTAGGTATTGATTTCGAAGATGTGGACAACAGATTCCAAGAGGATTATACACAAAACATTTAAGAGTGATGATATATTGCATTACTTATCTTAGCAATAACGACATATAAAAACTCGGCATATATAATATAGTAGACTGATTTGTAACTATCACGTCATTACATCATCTCATAAATTATATATCAATATAGTTGTTATAAATCGATTTAATATGTTATATGAGCAACAAATTTATTAACATGGGCAACATCATGCAATGAGATTTCTATTCTTGTTGTTTAATGAAATGATTCATGAGCTTGATGATTTCATGACTCTTTTTAAGGGTAGGGACTCCTTGGATAGATAATATAAGAAGCATTAAAATAAAATAAAAACCCCAGATAATTAGCTTTAAACATACTCACAATTAATGATGATCTAAACCACATAATTGTCAAAACCTATGACCTTTTGGCAAGTAATAATCAACTAACACACCCATGAGTGGGTTTGGAAAAGAGAACTGATTCACCACAATTTTTTAAAATCTCCACTTTCTTGTGATTGATTATAAAAAAATAAAAATAAAAATAAAAATAAAAAAAATAAAAAAAAAAACCAATTCATCAATCAACTTATTGCCAAAACATTTTTTAAAGATAAATAAAAATATTTAATTGAAGAGTGGTTTGGAAGGTATCAAAATAGACTTTTAAGAGTTGTTTAATCAGTTTAATATTTATTATTTAGAAAGAAATGACCATCCCTGACTTACGGTTTTGTTTCATTTGGAGGGTTTGATAGATGAGGTCTTGGGTGGATCTATCAAATAATATTAAATAATTTTGTGGGATTAGACTTTTGTTGGAGATGCCCACTTCAACAACTTTTTTATAAAAAAAAACGTCATTATTCTGTTGAAGATATTAATAATATTTAATTAAGTCTGTACACAAATAATGAAAAAAAATAAATGTAAATTAAGATCAGATATATTATATATATTTATATATGAGAACAAAACTAACTTATTAGCGTTGAAAAAAGAACCACTGGTAGCTAGGGGGGCATGGTGGTGAGGTTGGTTAGTCAACAATACCAAGACATGGTGCTCGTGGTTTTGGCCCCCATCTTCATGTTCGGCATGACTATGTATGCCCGGCCAAAACATAAAAGTTTATATCACCTCTTATAAGATATAGATTTAGTCAAATATATATATGTATATTTAACTACAAGTAAAAGAATACATCCCTCCTTACTTCAAAAAGGGTCTACGTCTCTTTTACTCGTTGTATATCTCTTACATATATACCAAAAGGTTATGGATTCGAGTCATATCTTTCTCTCGTAATTTTAAAATTTTATTATATTTCAACAAAACAAAAATACTAGTGTGCTCCCTCTCATTTCACTTTATGAGATGTTCGAGTCTTATATTATAGACCATTGACTCATTTAGTATCAATTAGTGTGTGGTAGACCTTTGACCTGTGTATGGTAGATCCTTGACTCATTTGGTATCAATTATTAAGTTGAAAAAATCTTACAAAAATATTTTTTGAATTAAGTGATTAAAAAATATATATGTATAGTAATCTCATGATAAATTTGTGAGAAAACCATTCGAATTCCTTTTTATTTAATTCTTTGAGTAATTAACTCCTTTTATATTCCGATTAAAATAATCAACTTCAAAAAAGTCGAGTTTGCATATAGTCAACTGAGTTTACATTTTTTAATTTTATTTTCAATAATGCTAAACATCCCATCTAAAATCTCACATTTTTCATCCCATTATATGTGGCATGTGAGGTGTCAAATGAGTGGATATACATTAATGATGATTTATCTCATCTACCTCATGTATCCACTTACCATTTTACACATCACATGACATATGTAGTAGGATAAAAAATGTGGGATTTTAGGTGGGATGTGTAGCATTACTGTTTTATTTTATGTGTTTAATTAAATTTGGGATTTGGGGAGGAGATAAGCTCAAACTCACAACATCATTATATAGACGAGAGAGGTATACCATTGGTCCAACCTCATCTCGTGTATAGCATGTTAATTGTGATGAAAACATTATAAACATAAATTTGGTTGAATATAACAATAATGACATAAGTAATATAATCTGATTGTTTGTTTTTTTTTTTTTTTCCTTGATGAAATTTGACTGATCTAAGGGGAAAAAGTATCACAAGTGATCATATGCGGAAAAACCTATAGGCAGTATCCATGAATATTTAAAAAAGAAAAAGAAAAAATGAAACAAAAGAATCCACAAAACATCTTTAAACAGAGGACACAGCCCCAAAAAACCCAAAGGCACGTAGAACAAATAAGAAAAACAAAGCTAGGAAAACTTGAAATATTCTGTACCCATACAGTCATTAATAACTAACAAAGAACATAATGAAGGAGTGGAAGACCACCACAAATCAGAAGGAATACCAAAAGTGTGCTTAGAGAGAGCATCCGCCACTTGATTACCTTCCTTGAAAATATGAGAGACCTAGAACTCCATATGCGAGATATAATAAATGCAATGCTACCAAGCTTGACGAACGCGCCAGGTAACCTGATTAGACCTATCAAAAAGAAGCTGAACAACATAAGAAGAGTCACTCTCGAGCCAGATCCTATGCTAACCCAACTTCCACGCCTAATTGATTGTTAAAGAAGCCACAAGAAGCTCAGCCTCAGAAGCGAGACTTGACCAAAGGGGACTGTAAAACATGTCTTAACAAAAGATCTATAAGTCCGAAAAACACCCCCACAATCCCTCACACCTGGCGAACCCAAAGCAGCACCATTTGTATTAACCTTGATCCATCCTGAAGCAGGGGGCGACTAGACGACACTCCTGATAACCGAAGCCTTACCAGGATGACCACTGAGGCCAAACCGATGGAGAATCAGCAGATCATCAACATAGTTATGCATACAGTCGATCCCCAAATGGTTCGTATTATAAACAGAGTGCCAAACAAGAGATAAAGTAGCTCTAAAATCAACAGATTTTCCATAAAAAAAATCCACTGGTTACGGGAATATCACACGCTCCAAACCATTACATGAATAGCAGTTTTCTATAAAATCATAATCTGATCACTGAAAGAAACAGAATCTAATTGAACTTGTTATATATCTTAAACAACATCTCTTTTAATTTGAAGTTATATATATATATATACGATCTCATTTCTATCGGTGCATCCTGATATAAATTTATCAGGATATTAAATGTGAGCCACTCATTTATAACAGTGATTTGACAAGTGTATACATACCAAGTCAAAGTATGTAAAACGAGTGACTCACATTCAATGTCCTTATATAATTCTATCAGGATGCACACTATCGAAGAAAGGCAAATATTTAATGGGTCTAAATAACATTCATTTTTATTGACTTAGTGATTTGTATTTAATGGGAATACTACTCTCACTATCGAAGAGTTGGGGAGAGGTTATATATAGACTACAATTTTTATAACCAGAGAGAGAGGCCACTGTTTGAGATTTTTTGACTAAATATGGGATCAATGTTTACAACTATTAAGGTTTAAACCTTGGTGGTGGAACTTCCCTTTAAAGACTTCAACCACCAAGGTAACAAACCAACTTTGTGACTTTTAATTGCACCAAATAATAAAATTGATAAAAAGAAAAAATACTATTATTTAACTTTAAAATAAAAGTTAAAAAAAAAAAATAAATTGTATTTTGTATACTATTAAAACTCAAATTATTATGTTTATTCTAATTACATGTAACCAACGACAATAGGTGACAAAATTTTAAAAAATCACAAGTCAAATAGACATGTGCTCCCATTTAGAAAGTTTTACATGTAACATGCCCATTACGTCTGATGTGTTAGTATGTTGCACACTTGCACCATGTCTGGGCTAGATATGGCAATTGTTTTATATATCTATCAAAATATAAGTTAAGCTTTAATTTTTGATTTTCTTTCTGGTTGTGTTATTGTCAGTCAAACACAGTCAGTCTAGCTAAAGACTCATTAATTATGATTTGTAAATATTTTGTTACCCTGAATAAACAACATAAAGTACGTAATAGATGCTGATTAAACTCATAAAGAAAGTAATAAAGCAACTATATTTCAAAAATATAAACGGGTTTGAATCAACTTCAAGTAAACGATCGGGAAAGTTAATATAGTGATAATTACAGTATTTCTATTGTCAGTTCGTCATGATATAAAATGTATCAGGATGAATAATGTTGACTATAGATTATGGAGAAGTTTTGATAAATACATACGTTTTGAGTCAAAGTATTTAAATCTAATGGTCCATATTCTTCGTCTTGATATATTTTATACCAGGACGAACTGACAATAAAAAAAATTAATGATAATTACTCTTAACAAATTTTTTTCTCTAAGTAGTCGTATAATATGCAATTCTTAGTATGAGTAAGGATTTTTGTCATCATATCATGTGAGTATATATTTGGATCATTGACCAGTTTCATATTATATATATATATATATATATATATTAAGAAAGGATTAATCAATACACAGCTTAGAAAAAAAAAAAATTGTATGGACCATTTGTACCAAAAAATGAATTATAAAAAAACTATATTAGATTAAACTAATTAGATTGAGATTTGGGTATAAAAAGACTTGAAAACATATCTCTTAAAATATAATTAAAGATGGATATGAATTTCTTACAGTATCTTTACTTGATTACAATATTTTGAGATAATTAGCGAATATTTAAAATAAATGTTACTAAAATAGAGGTCAAAATTAAAATGGCGTCCCCACCTATCTAATTTTATTGATGAGCATGATGATGTGCAGTGTCAAATTTATTGACTCCAACAGCACCAACATAGCACCAATCATTTGAAAGAAATTTTTTGTTTCTAATTTAAAAAAAAAAAAAAAAAAAAAAAAAAAAACAAAAAAACAAAAAAACCAAATTCCGTATAGAACAGTCTCAACTTTTCAACGTAATTAAAAATTTTTCTTTCTATTTTCTTTTTATAGTTTTTACCCTCCCAAACCATTTGAAAACCCCAAGAAAGAGACCCTTCTTGATGAACTAAACTTTGATTCTTCATCGTCATCAGAAACCGAATCCCAATTTGTGTTTTTTTTTTTTTTTTTTTCCTTTTCTTTTTGTTTTTAAAATTTTTATTTTTATTTTTATATTTCAACAAGTACCCACATTTTCTTTTCTCTTCTTCTTTCTCTTTACAGTTTACACTCACTGCAGACTCCATTCCAGCTACTCTCTTTGTTTTTCACTAAAAATCCCTTCTCGGTTATTTTTTTTGTCCTTCCAATTTTCAGCTGTCTATATATTTCGACAGCTGTTTTAAGTGTATCGTAAATCAATCTGGGTGTTTCTTTTTTTTTTATTTTTTTAATATGGGTACTTTGTCAGATTCCACAAAAAAAATCTTAATGGGTTATTTTTGGTGTGGGTTTGTTTGTATCTGATGTGTTCCATTCATTCACTGTCCTTTGCCGCTTCTTAGATCTGTTAGCTGGGTGTGCTCGATCCACTGCTTTATTCATGCGTGAACAGTCCTTACAAGGTCAGATCATCGCATTTTACTATCAGTATTGATTGTTTCTTTTTATGTACTGTTCATAGCTTCAATTTTGGTGAGAATTCTAGTTTGATGTGATCACAGCAATAGTTGGGGATTACGTTAGATTTATTGGTAGTGTGTTTTTTTTATTTATTTAATTGATTGGAGTATGAGAATTCGATGATGTGTAGCTATTTGAGTATTCATAGGGTGGTTGAGGGGTTTATTGGGCGGTTTCATTTGAGTTGTTTTCTGCTGTATTTGCTTATGGTGGAAAGTCGTAGGAATCCTCCATTTCAGAGGTGTTGTTTATAGGGGTCTACACAAGTAGAAACAAATGGGTAACGGCACTTCTCGTGTTGTGGGTTGTTTTGTGCCGTTTAATGGCAAAAGTGGTGTCGATTTGGAGTTTTTGGAGCCACTAGACGAGGGTTTAGGCCATTCATTCTGTTATGTCAGGCCATCAATTTTCGACTCTCCTGCCATTACCCCATCAAATTCTGAGAGGTTTACAGTTGATTCAAGCACTCTTGATTCAGAAACGTTGAGTGGGTCGTTTAGGCATGATTGCATCGATGATCCTTCATGTCTACATAAATTTAATAAGAGTTTCCCTGAGACCACATTTAAGACAATCTCAGGGGCCTCTGTTAGTGCAAATGTTTCTACAGCTAGGACTGGTAATCAGACTGCATTGTTTACCAGTGATGCACTAGAACCTGCTGCATCATTTGAGAGCACCGCCTCATTTGCTGCAATCCCTTTGCAGCCAGTGCCTCGTGGCTCTGGACCTTTAAATGGGTTTATGTCAGGACCTCTTGAGAGAGGTTTTGCTTCGGGTCCTTTGGATAGAGGAGGTGGTTTCATGTCTGGACCTATTGAGAAAGGGGTAATGTCCGGACCTATTGACGCTAGTGATAAATCCAACTTCTCTGCTCCACTTGCACGAGGACGTAGAAGACCTCACTTTCAACGCCTTATGAGAAGTGTGAGTGGGCCAATGAAAAGCACCCTTTCCCGTACCTTCTCAAAACATACAATAGGATCTGCTTGGATGCAACGATTTTTCTTGCATCCTGTGACCCGATTAGCCTGGCATTCAAAGGAGGCAAAGTTCCGATCAGAAGCCCAACGAAACTGTCTTGAGGGGGGGACATCAGAAACTGAGTATGTAAATAGTCGCAACTTGCAGTGGGCTCATGGGAAGGCTGGTGAAGATAGGGTTCATGTTGTGCTTTCAGAAGAACAAGGATGGTTGTTTATTGGGATATATGATGGATTTAGTGGGCCAGATGCACCAGAGTTCCTGATGAGCCATCTTTATAGAGCCATAGACAAGGAATTGGAAGGATTGCTTTGGGATTATGAAGATAAATCTCTAAATGATCTGCCCACATCCGGACATCCTAAAAGTGGAAATGCTGAGGCTGGTTCAGAGTGCATTAAGGATGACCAGCCAAACACCTATCCAGATAAAGTATTATCTAGTAATTTTGAAGAATTATGTACTAAGTCAGGAATTGCCAGGGATCCATTATCAGACCCTGAAATAGTTGAGGAAACCGGTGAAGTTACAGGTTGTATTCCAACTGCAAATTTGAGTGGTCAGGGCAGAAGAAGCATGCGGCTATATGAGCTACTTCAGATGGATTCATGGGATGAACAAGGTTCATTGTCAGTCTCTGAGGTTGAGCACGAAAGAAAGGGTTTGCAAAATTGTCAGCCATGTCCAGATACTTTGGGCTCAAGGGACTCATTGAACTCTAAAGGAGATGGATCTGGCCATGGGGGTGAAGAACCCACTACGTCAGGAGGAGATGGAGTGGTCGGGCCTGAATCCAATCAAGGTTCCATGGCTGCTCTTTCTGTTCCGGAACAGAGGCATAATACAAGAAAGTCTTTGATCAGTTCAAAGATTAGAAAAATGTATCGGAAGCAGAAATCCTTGCGTAAGAAGCTTTTTCCTTGGAGTTATGATTGGCATAGAGAAGACACTTGTATTGATGAGAGAGTGGTAGAATACTCAGGACCTATAAGGAGATGCAAATCTGGAGTTGTTGATCATGATGCCGTTTTAAGGGCAATGGCTCGAGCACTTGAAAATTCTGAAGAGGCTTACATGGACATGGTGGAAAAGGCTCTTGATATAAATCCAGAGCTTGCTCTGATGGGGTCATGTGTTCTTGTGATGTTAATGAAGGATCAAGATGTATATGTCATGAACCTTGGAGATAGTCGTGTGATATTGGCCCAAGAACGACAGAATGATCGCCACCCTAATCTAAATCTTGTGAAGGATGACATGAGGCATAAAAACAGGTCAAGAGAGTCGTTGGTACGTATGGAGCTGGACAGAATATCAGAGGAATCTCCGATGCATAATCAAACTTGTCAGGTTAACATGATGAATAAGAATAGAGACATTTCCATCTGCAGGTTGAAGATGAGGGCAGTTCAGCTTTCAACTGATCACAGCACAAGTGTTGAAGAGGTTTTTTCATGTTTAAAACTTTTATTTTTATATTGGTTCACTACTGTTTCTATTCTGTTCTTTGTAGATGTTTGTTAATAATTATCAGCTCAAGTTGTTTACATGTGAGTCAATCTTTGAACTGTCAATTTGTGTATGCTGGTTATGCTGCTGGTTGTTAGAATGTAGTATGAGCATGATGTAATAGATTTTTGATGTATTAATTAGTTTAGTACGTTCTTGACATAATGTTTCTCTTGTGCTGATGTGAGTTTTGTTTTACTGCATAAATGCATCAACAACTCAGAACAAAGAATAATTTTGCGTCAGCTTGTTAATTAATTATTATTATTATTATTATTTTTTGTTTATTAGATGGATAATATAGCATACCAGGAATTTAAAAGGGATAGCCTTTATGTTGATGCATGTTAACCATTACTTTTTTTTTAAAATGGTGAGTTATCTTCCTTCCGTGGTTGATATTCAAACAAGTCAGACTGATAGTGCCAAAAACATGCCTTGTATACTTGCTGTCCATGGCTATGCTAAAAGTATCTATCTCCAATCTTTTCATAGGGATTTGTTGGTCAACTGGAACAGTGATCAGCTTCTTACTATTTATTTCTCCTTGACTTTTTCTTTCCTTTTATTCTAAATCTTTTGATTTTTTTCTTTTTTCTTAACTGTTTGGTGTGTCTATATATGCTTCTTGTCTGCTAGGTTTTTTCTACAATTTTGTGCTTCTAATAAATTTATTCTATTGAATATGAAAAAGAAATGACATCATTAATGGGCTATCACCATGCTGGATTTTCTCAAAATTAAAATAAATTTTAATAAGAAAATAGACAATAACAAGAAACTATAATAGAATTTCTGTTCGCGGATGGCTATAATTTACATTTTATCTGAAATCCATTATTGTATGTGGCAGGAAGTTGTTAGAATAAAGGCAGAACATCTTGATGATAACCAAGCCGTTTTGAATGATCGAGTAAAGGGGCAATTGAAAGTCACAAGAGCATTTGGTGCTGGGTTCTTGAAGAAGGTTCGTTGATGTTGTAACTTTAACCAGTTTCTTTCTTCTTCTTCTAGGTACTTTGACCTACCTGAACTGTTTTGGTGAACTTGATATTTTCAATAATTTTGACTCAGGTTTGGGATTAGTGATACTTAATCTTAGTAAAAAAAATTTTGAACTCCAATCTTACTAAATTTTATTTACTTGAATATTTACGCACAAATGCAGTTATATATTGTTTACTTAGACTGAAATCATCTAATGGTAAATGATGTATAACTACTTGGGAACTCAATAATCTGTAATCAACTAATAGAGAGTTAGGTGAACCAAATATGCACAACATTCTAAAAAACGATGGCCATAGTTTCTTTGTTTCACTTTTAGAGTTGGAGATGGGATAATCCCGGGGAGTGTGCAGTGTTGTTTGAACGTTAGTCATGACTAAATGACGAATCGAATCCACGATCAAAAGTTACAATAGTTCATTAATTTGAAATAACAAGACTATTTACAATAAACTAATCCTGATACGACTCGTACTGCATTCCTAAAAAGTCTAAAACTGCCTAAAAAAGTCTAAATAAAATAGCTAAACAAGCCTAAATAAAATAGGAAACAACTCCTAAACATAAATTAGAAAATAAATCCCTACTAGAATGGAAATTCTACTAAACTGTCTTACATCACTGAACATTGTTAAGAGCAGTTACATCTAGACAATACTGTCCTCTCCTAATTTCTTCTTCTAATTTTTGTTCTTTTTTAACTAAGAACTGATCTCTTTCTCTTAAATATTTTTCTTACTCTCCTCAGTTTCTCCATTCCTGTCCTCCATCAGAAACATTTCTTTTGCCTGCTGGCCAGAATGTTGTTCATCTACTAATGTTGGTTTCAAAATTGCATTTATTGTCCTATATTTTTCATGAGTGCTCTGACAATTTGAAGTTTGGATCCTTTCAAAAATTGTGGATCTGATGTGGCTTGGGCTTTCTATTAGTGATTTGAGGGACATATCATTTAGCATTCATATATAATTGAAAGGAATCGGGGCAGATGAATGGGTGAGGCTGGACATGGATTACAAAATTTTCTACTGTTGAGGGAGGGTTTACTGGAAGCTATGATTGTTGGGCAGAGAGAGAGAGAGAGAGAGAGAGTGAGAGAGAGGAAGGGAGAGGAAACACAGGGTAACTTCATTGGTTTATAGAAGATTGTATCTTGCAATATGTGAGAGCTTCCTAGGATAGAATAGAGGGAGTTAACAATCAAATTTGGCCACAGCAGTCATGGCATTAATCAAGCATATTTGAGCATTTTCCAAGTGAATTAGACTCAATTGTTTGGCACTTCATGCGGTCTTTAGTGGTTGATACTTAATTCTCTTTAGGATAGATGTTACGTTAAGAACAATAATGGTGCCTCTTTTCCATCTATGGGTATGGGCTAGATAATTGTAAGTTTAAGGCTTTTATCTGAGGAAGACAGGTCTTGAGAGAAGTTGAGATGGATTATTTTCTAATGCTATTGTGTGCATTCACTGACACCACAATTTTAGAGGTGAAGAGTGGTAGAAGGAAGACAGAAACGGGGGCATTCATTATTGTGGTTATGTACAGTGTACAACTTGTGTGTACAGTCTTGTACAATATCTAACCTGAATACCTGATCATCATTGAATGAACTCTCGAGATATAATGTTTAGGAATTTAGAAGGTACTTATCTATAAATTGACTGTATTGAGGACACTACGTATAGGTCTGTGGAAGATAGTGATAGCTTTGTTGACAAAAGAATAATATGGAGTTACCCGAGTTAGTTTGTCTTGTTTTCTTTTAATAAATTCCAATTTGCACTTGTAAGTGTGATGGGGTTGAAGATACAGCCACAACAAGGTTGGGCAGGGTTACCAAATTAGTCAGTTCAGGCAAAGGTGGTAAGCAGTTTCCAGCAATAAATTTGCATATGTGATGTGACCTATGCTTGAGTAAACATTCCTCCAATCATATGCTCAACATGCATATACTTTCTTGCAATTATGCTTTAGCTTTAGGTTAAGACTTACCATAAATTCATAATCCACCATGGCCTCAAGTTGGTTTTAGTTGATAGTTCATCTCTAAAGCCATGTCCAAATCATACTGGCAGCAGTTTTGGTTGCTATTTCTTTTGAAACTTCAGTCTTACATGACATTCACATGCAATTGAATATGTATGCATACATACAATATCTGTGTATATGGGTGTATGTTGTGGGAAGTGGAGGAGGGGGAGAAAGAGATAGGTTGGCATGCGTTATTATGATAAAGAATTAAGCTTCACAAAATAATTTTTCTTTTTTTAATATGAGAAAGAATTATTGTTGGGTGTGGTTCTTGTTCTCTGCTGGTTATTTCTGTTGATCTCACTAATTTTCATTTAGCTTTCAGTTACTGGATATAGAAACTCGATTTTGATCGTTCAATATTCTCTTTGAGAGAAAAACTACTTTGGTGGTTAAACATGTAGAACAACATATTAGTTTTTGATATTCTGCATGTTATTGTCCAAATAATGTTTTATTTATTCTTTTTGAATGAAATGTGGGATTTGGGTTTGCTATTATTTTCCACCCGGAGAATCCAGAGATAAGACGGGACACCTAAATTTTGGGCTTACATGTTGCTAAGTTAGTCTAGTACATTCAACGTGTATTCCTCAGTATCTTTGCCTTTTGAACTTTCATTTTGCTACAGATCATGTTAATGCAAAAGTCTGCCTGCTTTATTAGTTTGATGTATATATCTTGCTAATTTAATTTGTTGGGTGCAGCCAACTTGTAATGAAGCTCTGCTACAAATGTTTCGGGTTGACTATGTGGGAACTGCTCCTTATGTCAGCTGCATTCCTTCCCTTGTTCACCACCGGCTTTCATCAAGTGACCGATTTTTGGTACTCTCCTCTGATGGGCTTTACCAGTACTTCAGCAATGAAGAAGTAGTTGCTCATGTCACATGGTTTATGGAAAATGTCCCAGAAGGCGATCCTGCACAGTACCTCATTGCAGAGCTTCTCTTCCGAGCAGCCAAAAAGAACGGTTAGTTGATTAAAGTTTTTTTTTTTTTTTTTTTCCTCCATGCATTGAAGGACTTATCATGAACATAGTAATTAACCAACATTGTTTCTATTGTTTGCAGGAATGGATTTTCATGAATTGCTTGATATTCCTCATGGAGATAGACGTAAATATCATGATGATGTTTCGGTTATGGTGGTTTCACTGGAAGGAAGGATTTGGAGATCATCAGGATAATATATTTTCAGATGTGCATACTGCATATATTGCCTGCCTCAACATTGTAACCATTTCAAGCAAGAGGGGTACATTTACGCGATTTCGAAATGAGAATTTCAATCTTGACATTTTTTCCTTTTTCTCCCCCTTAATTTTTATAAATAGAATTTTGCTTTCTGTTAGTTACTATCTCTTCTCTTTCAAATTTTTATTTTTATTTTTATTTTTTTTACACAAGGGTGATTTACTCCTTGCAGATTGCAGGCTGCCACCATTAATGGTTGCAATGAAGTTCTCTTCTCTCTCCCTCACTCTCACTATTTCATGTGATTGTGGGGTTTGGGGCCTTTTTTTTTTTTTTTTTTTCCATGTTCGAAAGAGCTTTGTCGGTTGAGTAAATTGAAAACAAACAAGAAAAATACGAGAGAATTTCCAAAATAGAAAAAGAAAAAGAAAAAGAAAAAGAAAGAAAGACTTTGTTTTGTTTTAGCTCATCCTTTTTTAAAATATATGAATTACTTTTTGTTTATATAACAATAAAAGAAAAATATACCATAGTTTCAAAAAAAATGTATATATATATATATATACATATATTATAGAGTGAGTCTATCATAACGGATCTTTTAATTTAATTTCGGTAAGGATCATAATGAAAACACATCGATTTTAATGAATTTTAATTTGAATTTTTTTGTGGATGATAAGTTCATTAAAATCTACCTATGAACAACATTTTAGAATTTTCCGAATACTAGAACTATTTATTCAAATTTTGTTAAATACGAAGGTATCGGAAAGTAAGCAAAATATAGGAAAATTCATGAAAAATGGTTTAGTATTTAAAAATTTCTTCAATTTCGTGCATAGGTAGATTTCAATTATCTCATCATCCACACAAAAATTCAGATTAAAATTTATTAAAATCGATGTGTTTTAATCATGATCCTTACCGAAATTAAAATAAGGAACTCGCTCATTATATATATATATACCATAACATGTGGATAATAAAGAATTTGATGTGTTCCAATGTAACAACACTGATGCCGACATTATTCAAAGATTGTTGTGGTAGGTTAAAAAGAATGTAGTCATATCTTTATGACATAAAAATATTAATTTTACGCAATCATATTAAACAACGATCCACCTTTTTGTACACATGCATGTTTCAAGTCTCGTTCAAATTCATTCCGATTTTACACAATAAGTTAACGTAACGATGATGTAAAGCATTCTAAATATATCTAGCAAATTGATACTTGTCAATACATCAAGAAACCAACCAAGACTGCATTGCTTGTCAAATTTCTACCACCTCACCAGACTTTGCTGTGACACAACACAACCAAGTATATACATATATATACTTATACAGATGTACTTGGGCTGAAGATACAAGTCTCAATAAAAAAAAAAAAAAAAAAAAAAAAATTGGACTCTGCTTCAGAATTCAGACAAGTACCTGCAACTTAAGCGACAGCAACTATTCAACCACTTCAACAGCTAAAATAATTGCTTTCTAGTAAATGGTTGATTAAACTTGATAATAATGATCGAGCACGAACCAGAAGCAAAAAAGTAAAAGTAAAGACACTGAGAATGAGAGCGTTGGTGGTAGCTGTGTCCCATCTCAAATTTTAGGTCCATATTGGTTGATGATCCATATATTTCTCAAGACCCTTTATGACTCTTTAATGAACCCATTTGGCCATTTTTTTTTATTCTTTCACCAAACCCTGATTGCAACAATTTGGTTGCTTCTTTTTGTTTTTCTTTCCCTTTATCAACAATTTCAATTTTGAAATGGCTTGCAAGCGTTTAATTTCCCTTCGTCAACAGACAGGAATATATTTAAATTTTTTCCATGCTTGATTATCACATCACTCAATCTCTCTCTCTCTCTCTCTCTCTCTGCTCTCTGTGCACATGTATATATAAGTAGAGCCACCGCCCTTCTCTTTCCAATCCAAACCAAATCATCATATATTTCTCTTAATCTTTATTGTTTTACAAGTACTGTGTTGTCTGATCTCTCCAAACATGTCTGAATTCAATATTTTCACAACATATTTACTCAATTTCATTGCAATCTCTGCAGTCCTTGCAGTTGATCCCGACACACTCCAGGACCTCTGCGTCGCCGATACCTCTTCAGGTACACCTATATAGTAACTTTCTAGTGCTGGATTTTCAAATTTATATAGTAACTTTCTGGACTCTAGTGCAGGATTTTCCCTATGGAATTCCAAATACTTACCGGTAGTTATTAGATTACTAGCTCTGTTTTGACACGATTTGTTAATTATTTACTTTTTTTTTTTTTTTTTTTTTTTCTGCTTACAGGAGTGAAGTTGAATGGTTTTGCATGCAAAGAATCTGCAAACGTAACAGCAGAAGATTTCTTCTTCGCGGGTCTAGCCAACCCAGGAAAAGTGAACAATTCAGTGGGGTCTCTAGTGACAGGAGCCAACGTCGAGAAAATTCCAGGACTCAACACACTAGGCGTGTCCCTGGCACGCATTGACTACGAGGCCGGTGGCTTGAACCCTCCACACACGCACCCACGCGCCACCGAGGTGATATTCGTCTTGGAAGGTGAGCTTGACGTAGGATTCATCACCACTGCCAACAAGTTGATCTCCAAGACAGTGAAGAAAGGCGAGATCTTCGTGTTCCCAAAAGCTCTGGTTCATTTCCAGAAGAATAATGGTGACAAAGTGGCTTCTGTTATCTCTGCATTCAATAGCCAGTTGCCTGGTACTCAATCACTTGCTGTTACTTTGTTCACTGCCTCACCACCTGTGCCTGACAATGTCTTGACCAAGGCCTTTCAAATTGGAACCAAAGAGGTTGAAAAAATAAAGTCCAAGCTCGCACCCAAGAAAACTTAAAAAATAGTTTCTTCTAATGTATATATATATATATTTTTTTTTTTGTGTGTGGCGGAAATCGTTGGATTTAATCTGAAATGTTGTTCATGTATGAGTAATGGATATTTGTAATAACATTTTTATGTTTATAATAATTGCAATTAATGAAAATAAAGTTATTTAAGAGTTACAATTAATTGGTTTTTAGGGGAGGGAATACGAATATATACCATTCAAACCTTAGATGTGACAGAGGCATACCACTTCCATGATCTCTTCAACCATTGAACATTTCACATGACTAATTTAATACTTCTTTCTTTTGATGAATTGCACTAAAATGATTTAAAACACTTTACTCAATCAAAAAATAAAAAAATTGGTTGATATATAAATAATTTTTATCATAAGTAAGATTTTTTTTCTTAAGGAAACTAAATATATAAAAGAAAAAATAGAATACATTTGTAACCAACTGCTTCATAAATTGAGAAGATTCTTCTAACCGAACGGATTCAGAATTTAAAGACACTATTATTTTACTTCCAATTTTGTTAGAGAATGAGCCATTGTGTTAGCAACTCCAGAAACATAACAAACATCAACAACAACAAAATAATAATAAAGGCATCTAAAAAATGAATAATATCTAAAGTCACCGAACAAATCTAAAGTCAATATTTTCACCAAATAATAATTATAAAAAAAAAAAACTTTTATTGATCAATTAAAGAAACCCCGAGAATGAATATGTATTGGGTGATGTTTGTTTTGCGATGATTCAGCTTCATCATTTTCCGTTGGTGTTGATTATTCTAAGTTGGAAGCTAACATGAATTATTAGTGTAGGCAAAGTAGGCTGAAATTAGTACTGGCAAGGAATGCTGGTTCCGATTCTACATGTGTTATAGAAGATGGAATGCAACCGATTAAGATAATAGCAAATATCTATACAGAGGATTTAAGTAGTTTACTCAGTTTGAGAATGTTCGAATTGATCTTTTTTTTTTTTTTTTTTTTTTTTTTATAAATTTTTTTATAAAGATTTCTTTCTAATTGAATCCTTTATTCAACATTTTATTTCACAATTTTATTGCAAAACTCTCGAGTCTTGCCCTTGTGAAGTGAATGAAACTTAAATATAGCAAATGAGATCCAATTATACATATAATATATGGTTTTGCCATTTAAGTAGATCTGCAAATGAAATAATGCAGTCTTTTGGGCTCAATATACATACATGTTGGTGGGCTTCATTGTATAAAGTTAAGCCACAACCCAAATAACGCACGTATTCTAACATACAGTGAGGATGCGATTATAAAATTAAATAAATAAATAAATAACAGAAAAAACATTACAGGAAATGGAAGTGTTTCGAGTACATGTTGGATTAAACTTAGAATTGAATATTGGTTTTGAACGACTGACCAAACCTCCAGTTGGAAGGTATAGCATTCAAAGCTGTGAGAGTCTTTCCATTGGTGGCTTGAATTCTGAATGACAAGCTTTGACCATTGAGATAGCTTAGACTCTGCCAATTGGAACCCCAGTTCCTTGTCATGGTATCCCATTTACTCATTCTAGACCCTTTTATCCAAACACTTGAAATGTCTCCAGCTCCACCTACATTTGATATCAGCACCAGCTCAAAGTAGTCCCTTCCATTAATTGTCAATCTAATGCCTCCATTTCTCTTGCATCCAACCCTGACCATCGTACAACAAAATCACATCTTATTAATTACATTATTTACATATACATAATAATTCTCTAGTTAGATCGGTTCTGAATTTTTTTTTTTGTTTTTTTTTTTTTTGTTTTTTAAGAATTGAAGTTACATAACGTTAGCTGGAGTACATACTTTCGGTAGAGTACAGGTACAATTCCGGCTCTGTAAATGGCAATGGATTCAAAAGCAGGTTGAGCCATGTCGAAGTGCGGTCTTGGAGGGTTGCACCAACCGCCATTGTCACTAGGGAGATCGAAGTTTGGTGGGCAGAAGTTTGTAGCAGTAATGGTGATGGATGTTCCTCTACGACACCATTGAGGAACCTTGGTGGCATCACAGACAATCTGATAACATCCCCCACATGACTTGCCATCGTTGAACAAAGCTGTGCTCAACGCCGCGGTATTAGTCCCGTAACCATCAGTGTATAAATTTCCATACCCACATGCACCACCTGAAACCCAATAACATGAAATAAATTTCTCAGCACCATATTAAAGAGGACTAAAAAGAACCTGTAAATTATTGTGCCCTGGAAAGAAAACATGTGAAATAAAAACTTACCCATTGTTCCTGAAGCGTCGTTTCCGCCATAGAAAGTTGAATGGGCTTGAAGCCAAGCAGCGGAAGTTACATCAATGGAGATCAAGATTGAAACTAGTATGAAACTGCTCAATGCAAAGAGACCTTCCATTCTTTTTTCTATAAAACAAAGGCAGTACTTAATTATCTGATTTGATGTTGAAGATGGTGGACTGAGGTGGTATTTATAATCATTGGCATGGTACAGGTGGGTCTTAAAAAATCAATTGATATATGTTGTTGTCGGAAGTTGTTAGTTGTTTGATAAGTCTCTGGTTTAAAATTGAGTCGGGTAGTTTTGTTACTTAATTCTTATCTCTAGGATAGTTTACTTAGTCTGATTGCTGTTATAGATTAGTTTGAAATTTCCTAGTTTGATGGGTGGCTTTTATCTGCCTCCCTGTATATTTTTTTTTCTGTATCCGATGTGTTTAGATGAAATAAAAAGACTTCTATTTCTCTACATGGTATTAGTGCTGGCACTCGGGCCCTTTAGGCCCATTTACTTAACGGGCCGGGCCTGGCTCGGACTGTTAAGGGAGATAGGCCGGGCCGGCCCGTTATGGCACCCAATAGGCTTCGAATTAATTTTTATGGCACCCAACGGTGAAGTACCGTACCTGGCTGGCCTGGCCCGATAGTTCACTGTTAGGGGCCCGTCATGGCTCACTAGCTTAACAGGCTTAGGCTTGGCCCGTGAAGCTAGTGGGCCGGGCCAGCCTAGGCCTAGGCCCGTGAAAAAAACGGGCCAGGCTGAGCTGCCCACCGAAGCCTGGCTCGTTTTGCCAGCACTACATTGTATCGGCGCATTCTTTGAAACTTAAAAGCCTCCCATAACTATGTACGGAATGGCAACTCCAACCTTATATGTACGGAGGTTCCAATAACACTCTTCTTGTATGTATATTTTCAACTAAGAGACACGTCAGCAATATGAGTGGAAAGAATAGAAAAATAAAGCCACGTCACTTGTTAACTAGTCAACAAAGGAATTTCTGACCGTTTGCCATGTCATCGAGATTAACAGAAACAAAAACTGTATTTTAGATATCTTGAGCCAAAGGAAACCAGGGTCTTGCTTGCCAAAAACCTTCACTTGCCAAGACTTACTCGGCCAACACAACAAAGTTAAACTTATCGAGCAAGGATTCATCCAAGTATAAGGTTTCCCGAGTTGCACCCCAATAAGGAAATACACCTATTTCCCATCCAAAGAAGTCTGAATAGGAAAGAACAGAAAGCGTCCAAAAGGATAGACATTAGACTGGAAACAAATCCTAACCAGCCCGCAAGACTGGAATCCTAAAACGATTCTATTTGGAAAGTTCGCCACCTACATGGCTAGGGCAAGTGAACCCTAATCTACTTGATATAAATAGGACCATATAGCTTACAAGAGAGAGGTCGAATCCTATAGAGTTGAGATTTATAGTATGAGAGAAGAAACAAACATAAAAAGTGTAACCTTAAAAAGATCATAGTATTATTTCTCCTGCCCTCAAGGGGCGCCATGGTTTTTTCCCGTTTTTAGGATTTTTCACGTAAAACCTATGTTTTGCATGCTTTTATTTACATTACCGATTTTATTATCATAATATTATTGTTGGACGCGTGGCAATCCAGAAATCATCGTCAAAAATTGGCGCTAGAAGGAGGGGGACCTGAATAAGAACTTCGAGGAACCCTCACGAACAGACTTAGGAAACATGAGCAACACCAGCGAAAAAGACGGAAACTCTAGTGGTGATAACCAACGTCAAGATCCTGAAACAGCCAGATTGGTTAGGGGTGAAACAATCACGACAGGGGACCAGTCGATAGCGACGCCAGGGATCAGAGTTACCGAACGAAGAGAACACACCCAAATCAGGAACGCAACTTATCAACAGAGAGCAGCCATGTATTACAATTCACATGTACGCATAAAGAGATTTGTTCTCGATGACCCGGTGCTGAAAAGAGTGTTCCCTGGAACCAAGGATAAAGCTGTAGGATCGCTCACAGATGAGTGGGAAGGGCCATATCACATTACCGGTATAGCAGGGCATGGAACATATTGCATCGCTAGAGTGGGAAACGGTGAGCTTCCCAGACCATGTAATGCGCAATATTTGAAGATATACTACCCTTGAGAACTCATCTTTTAAAGTTTGTTTTTTGCATTTTTAGAATAACTTTAATTATTCTCCTTTTAAGCATTGATAAAGTTGCAGAATTTATTCAATAAAGAGTAATTTATTACTAAAACACTCGAGATACTCATTGGGGTAATCCATTACTGAAGTACTCAAGATATTCAATAAAGAGTAATTTATTACTAAAATACTTGTGATACTCATTGGAGTAACCCATTACAGAAGTGCTCAAGACATTCACTAAAAAGTAATTTATTACTAAAATACTTGTGATACTCAATAGAGTAAGTCATCACTAAAGTATTACCCTTAAAAGGTAAAAGTTATTCGCCACTGCATGAGATCGAAGACTCTCATTAACGCGGAAAAAAAAGAGTATTCTCCAGCATAGCAGGCTGAGACGAATATGTCACAACGCCCTAAGCTAGAAAGATGATATACGACCGATTGGTGCTCGCCATCACTTGCGAAGCATAACCCATGGAGATGCAATTGAAGCACTCAGAAGCAGTGCTTAAAAACACAATCATAAAGAAGCGCTGAAGGTTAAACAGACTAGCAATAATAACAATTATGTAGAAGCATGAGACGTCCCAATAATATGCTTAAAGACTTGGTGTATGGTCGGATACGTCCTGACAAACATTGAGTAAACCGAAAATTCAGCAATGGTAGTTGAAAAATAAAAAAGGCATCAACCTTAAAGCTCAAACAATAGTAGATGGATAAAGAGTCACGACACGAGTTACCCAAGAATCAAAATAAAGGCAAGGGCTGATTATATAAATAGACGGTAAGTGTATATTGGCGAAAATGATAAGGTAAATTACAAAAGAATTCAACAAAAATCAACTATCTGCTAGACGGGTATCAACATTGTCTTCTTCATCTTCAATCTTATCCCCTAAAGGCCAAACTACCTCGTCATCCTCTGCTGGGATAAAGGGTCCATAGTCTAGACCAGAAACCGGTCTCAAATCTAGCTCATCGCCAGTACTGGTGAGACTTCCCTTTTTACCGAAATAATACGTGTTGAAAACACGTTTATATCAAGATGCATCAGATGAGGCTCGGTTCTCATATAATGACAATGGGCTTTTCACCATTTCATCTGATCTTTAATTGAATCCACTGCGCTATTCATGTGCAAATTAAGGGATTTGTTAAAGCGCTTCAAGGCCTTCTTATTGGAGTGACCCTTCATCGCGAAGAACTTTTTTGATTGCCTCATTCCGTGCTCGAACTCCCATAATAAAAGCTTATCATAAGCAGGGGACCGCTTGAACCGATCAACAGCCCGAGCCTCTAATTCATCCTTCAAGTCCCCAAAGATAGCGTCTCTTGATACTTGCTGATTCTGTAGATCCTCAAATTCCTGCTCAACTTTCTCCCTGGCTTTTTCGGCTAGCCTCTCAGTTTCCATGTGAGCCGCAAGAGAATCTTGACTAGAGGACAACTGGTCCTTCAAAAGCTTAATCTCCTTCTCAGCCACAGACAATTTTTCTTCAGCAGCCAGCTAGACAGCCAGAAATCCATCAGCAGATTCCCTTAGCTTGGCGAGTTGCTGCAAATAGGATTCCTTAAGACTAAACTTATCTACCACTGCGTGAGATATCTGATTACGTAGGCGTCTATTTTCATAGGAAAATGCATTCCCGTGCCTATAATTGTCGGCCATCTCAGACATCATCTGAACGAAAATAAATAAAAAGTTAGAAGAAATGAAGGATGAATAAAGCAACAAAATTAAAAACTCACCAACGAATAGCAGTTGAAGAAGAATTCCGTCTTCCTATTATGCGTGGAGTGCCTCCTGCTACTTCGGCTGAAGTTGGTGGACTAGATAAACATGCTCCCAACCTTACCCAACATAAACATCATTCTGGACTAGATGCGCTAAAATGTCTACAGCAGGGAAGTCTGCAAGAGAAGCATAGCCAGAGCCTTGACCAACTTCAGCCGAAGTAGCAGGAGGCACTCCACGCATACCCTCCGAGCTTGCAGCAGGCATAGATTGCCAGGGCAAAACCGTTCGAGCAGCACCATCTTGCCCAGCAGCACTCGCTGAATGAATATGTGGATCTGGTAGAGCAGAAGAAGTATATGAAGCAGGATCAGAAGCACGCAAAATGGAATTAGAAGTATGTGGGGTAGAAACAAAGACATCTGAAGTAGATGTGGGTTGATAAGGATCAACATTCTCCAAGTGTGTAGATGAATCTACGACCTTATCCCCGGCGGTTGGGGTTCCCGAATCAACTTCCCCAATCGGGACAGTCCCAACGATTTCAAGGTCGCCATTGCCATCTCGTCCGAAGAAATCACATTCTGCACAACCTTCGAAGCCTTTTTTGTTGGGCGAGCAGCCTGATCAAGAGTGTGCTCGGTTGGGCACTTCCCTCTACCAACTAAAGGGTTCAAGTTCGCAGGGTCCTGGAGGTTTCCGAAACATTGGCGTTAAAAATGGGGAGTCTTCATTTGCCCCCAAACTACCAACTTTTTCTTTGCCATTTCGACTGGGGGTATGCCCTACATCGACCTCACGATCCCCTCGCTGAGGGTCGAGTTTGACATGCTGCTTAGGGTCAACTCCTCCATCCCTACTATCAACAGAATCATCCCCGTCCGGAGCAGCAATTCCCTCATTGACCAATTTAGTGGCTTGCCTTTGGCTAGCAGCAACGGAGTTCTTCACAGCCCGGGCCAACAAATTATAGACCGAATCAAATTCGCTTACTACGAGAGAGAAAAAAATGTTAACAATGCAAAACTAACAATTAAAGCAAACATCATTGTATGAAGAGTTAAATGAAGGAAACAAAGGATACTTACAACGTTTAAGATGGGCAGGAAGGTAAGGGAAGAGCCGCTAAGCAACCATTTTCTCCTTATTTAAAAGGAAAGGTTCCCCCCTTTCAGCCAAAGAAAGAACAACATCAGCTGCAAGATGAGAAACCTCATCATCCAACAACACTGGCAATGCTTTGGACCAAGCATTCGGAGAGGTGAAGTGTCTTGGAACCCTACTCGCCCAAAGATTTTGATGAACATCGGTTGATACACCCCTTCCCCACGCACCGCTGGCAAAAAACCAATTGTTCTTCCAACGTTTGTTCGAAGAGGGCAGACCCCAAATAAAACCTTTTTTTTTTCCATCATCTAAGATCTCCACTTGGCTCGGATTTACCACGCCTTGAGGAATCCACTTCTCCACTGAAGAATAGAGGAGAAAGTAGGTACCATCATGGCCTGATTGCCTTAAAGTATATAGGTGGTGAATCTCACGAGGAGAAGAAGGCCCATAACCCTTCATCTTCCACATAAAGCACAAACACATCAATATCCTATAGCTATTAGGAGCCAGCTAGGTAGGTGCAAGCTTAGCATCAGCGAGGAACCTAACTATGAATGGTTGAAGAGGAAGAGTAAACCCATAATTAAACATCGAGCCATAAATGGTTACAACATTTTGAGGGGGATTCCACACGGCTCGCTCGCCATGCAACATTAAATTTACTTTATTAGGGATGCTGAATCGACTTCTATATTTTTTAAGTTGTTGCTTGCCAACAATGTTTACCTCACTATCAAAGGCACTTAGGTGCCTAGACGAGAAATGCAGCCTGTCATTTTGATGATCTTCAACATTATAGTCAACTATCGTCTAAGCACCTAGTAAATATTCTTTAGGAACCCTAGGCGTCTTTCGTTTCTTCCACTAGGTCTTGAAGATTTCGTCATCTATAAGGAATCACTATCAAAAGAAGAAGCATGAGAGATATTAGAGGCACTGGTTTCATGAATAGTGGGGATATAAAAAGAAATAGGAACTGGAGAGCTTGGATTAAAATTGCGAATCAACAATTCAATTTTATCCGCAGTTTTGTCACTGAGCTCTAAGGCCCGTATCATTTGTTTTAAAAGCAAAGAACGTTGAAATTGGTCCATGAAAACTTACCGAAATAGAACCTTAACAATGGATTGAGGGAAACAATCAAAGAACTGCAAATGAAAGCTCTGAACTATCAGATAATCAAAAGCACAGGAACAAGAGAAGTAGAGATGCAGAAAGTCTCGATTCCAGAAGACGAAGAATCATGAAGTTTACAGTGAGAAGGTTTTAGAGATTCTAAGAGAAATAGAGAAAGAGCCAAGGTTTAGCAAAAGGTAAAAGTGGGCGGAACGAGATGTTTCATTGCTTTTAAAGGTGCGAGTATTTCGAAATTCGAAATTCAAAATCGGTTTTGATAGCGTGAACCACTAAGGTACAAGACAGTGACGAAATCTTCCTAAAAAAAGGTGAACACGTGGCACCGTAGGAAACCGTCTGCAGGCAGAACGTCACTTCACCATGTCAAAACAAATGCCATCTTTTAAAGAAAATTGTGGCTAGAAATGAAAGCTTACTGTGAAAGCTTCTAACCATTGAAATCAACACCAAAGGAACACGTGGACATAAAAAAAAATAAAAAGAAAAAGGACGGGAAAGAGCTTTTTAAAAAGAATGAAAATCGACCAAGGAGAGCGAGGCCATGGTGTGAACACTGTCGAAGACCTGGACACACCAAAGAAACCCGTTGGAAACTTCATGGGAAGCCAACGGATTGAAAACCTCGAGTCAAAAATGAAAGGGAAAGTCACGGCAACATGGTTATTGGTAATGAAGGCATTACAGTCGAGTCCAATCCATTTAGTAAGGAGCAAATGGAACTGCTACAAAGGTTATTTAATTCCTCTTCTCAGAATCCTAATCCATCGATTGTATGAACCGGTTCCGTAGCATAAAAAGGTACTTTTCTAAATGATTTGAAAGTAAAAAAGGATAACTTTAATTCTTAGATAGTGGATTCGGGTGCATCAGATCACATGACCGGAGATCTAAATATATTCATAACTATAACCCATGTTATGATAATCTTAATGTAAGAATTGCAGACGGATCTCTTTCAAACGTAGCAGGGACAACTGCTATGATTTTGAGTCTTGTTGGCATTATTCTATATCAAATGACTATTCATTTGTATTGTTAAGTTTTCCAGGTTTTACGGTTTATCAAACTTCAAGGAAGTTGGGCAACTCTTTAAGCAAAGTGAAGCTGTCAATAGAGAAAATCATCATTGTCTACAAAGTTATATTAATACCTCTTTTCTCTTGCAAGACTTAATCACACATACACACACTGCTTAGATTTGTGTCCCTGTATCGTAATGCTAAATTTTTATAACACATTCACACACTTGTTCAAGTATGCTCATGCATTAGTCTTAATTAAACAAACATTGTAGAAATGTATTTACTATGACTATCTCAAAGAAATTGTATACTTGTGTGATCTTGTGTTTATTTGTTTGTGTTTTATTGGTATCGGACTTGAATGTTTTCTCATGTTATTCCTTATTGAGTTTCAGTCATTTCGGTTACTCATACGTTAGTTTTTCAAGTTCTGAGTAGGAAGGTATGAAACTTTCCGTGCTCTTATCGTCCTTAGTTTTTGTCATTGTATATCGAGTTGTGTTTTAAGCTTTTGGTACGGGTTTTGTAGTCATCCTCATGCATAAGAGAGTCACAGTTTGTAACCAGGAAATATATTCGAATTCGGAGTTTGGAGGCCGGAGAACGGTCGAAGAAGGTGAATGATGCGCGAAGGAGGAAATGGGCCACAAGGGCTCCTTCCCGTGGAGGTGTGTGGCCACCACGGGAAGAGCAACCCTCTGCCCCTATGGTGGCTACGCGCCTCTACGGGAAGCCCTTTGTGGTCCCCACCATTCCACCTCACTTTTCGTCCCATTCTCTTTTAAATATTCCATCTCTCTCACTTGCTCATTTGAAGAAGAAAAAGAAAAAAAAGATTGCAGAATTTTCTTAGATTTTCTCTAAACTTCCAAACACCATATCTCTCTTATTTCTTATCTGATTTGAGTGATTCAAGTTAGAGAATTTCCATATTGAAGTCCTCAATAATCCCTAAGCAACCTTGAGATCATTTGATTGAGTTTTCTACTGGTTCGACACACATTTCGTGGCTGCACTTTGTGTTCAAGGTATTTGACTAATCCTTTGTGTTTTGTACTTGACGATCTTCAATTACCTTGGGCTTTCTTCATCTATATGTATATGTTACTTGATCAAATTCTATTAAGATTTAGAGCTTTAATTGAAAGCTAATTGTGATTAGAATCTTGAGCGTGAGTTAGATTTTTCTAAAACCTATGCGTTTCACATGCTTGTGTGTTGTATTGTGATTAGCTTTGTATCTAGGACTATATGAGTTTTAATTTATAAATATTTTAGTGATTAATGGTTCCTAGTTGTGTTATGTGTCTTTGATTGAATATATTTAGGAATAGCAAAAGTTGTTATATGTTTAAGAGCCTTGCATGATTCAATTAATTGTTTTATGAATATATGCTCTATTGATTACTAGAGAAGTTTGTAGATCATATCTGATTTCTATAGTATTTCAGTTTTTATTATAAAGTCTTGAATATGTGTTTCATGAACATGATTAATTTCAAGCTTTAGTTGTATGAATCAAATCTATAATTAATGTATGTTTGGTGATTTTGGCATGCTCTATATTTCGATTTTCATGTGTTAGACCCAAGGCCGATCCTGAGCTTTTAGGGGCCTGGGGTGAAATTCTAAGATAGGCCACTTGTTCAAAGTCCTACAAGAAAAAATAACAACAGGGTAAAGAATATCAAAACATCATTGAATATGTCTTTTCCTATCATTTTAAGAGGCAAATTCATGAATAATATTTATTTAGGATATTATCTAAATTATTTTTACTTTTATTAGACTTGGCTAATCAAGTATACATTTACTGTTTACAGTACTGATCTACTGATCTAGACTTCTAGTGATCTATTGTTCTACAATCTACTTATCTACATGAGAAATTAATAAATGATATGTTCTACTTTTGTTTGTTTGTTTGTTTTTCTTTAGAGATCATAGAATAGAGAAAGCACAACACTAGATTTTTGTAACAAGAATCTAAGGAAGTGAAATGGTGGAAAGTGGAAAGTGGAAATGTGTTGTCCTATTAGGCTATTATCCTATTTCACTTCAATAATAATAATAATAATAATAATAATAAACCTAATCTAAGATAATATATAAATGATAAATCGAAAAAAAAAAAAAGAGCAACAAAATCAGATAAAATAAATAAATTACATGAATAGAGGAACAGAGGAAGTAGAGAGATGAGATTATGATTAGAAAAGAGCCATTGAGAGCATGAAACTTGAGAGAGATTGAAAGAAATCAGAGTTGGGCATCGGTGGGGGCTGAAGAGAAAAACAAGAAAGTGTGAAACCCTATTGGATATTTGGACTATTAAGTAATATCTGATAATTGATAACTAGAAAGCATATTGGACATTTGTTTTTCTTAGCCCCTGGGCTCAACTTAGCTTGAAACCCAATGACATTTGGACTAATAAATAATATCTTTTAATTTATAACAAGAAAGCATATTGGACATTTGTTTGTCTTGGCTCAACTTAGCCTGAAACCCAACAAATATTGGGCCCCTGGATTAATATAAATACATGCATATTTGGCCCCTTAAAAAAAGGGCCCAGGGCGGCCACCCCTCTAGCAAGGAAGCAAGGCCGACCCTAGTTAGACTTAGACTATTTTATTGTGAACTTTGTTGCACATGTCTAGTTCTTCATGAAGTGTACATAATCCATATATTTCATATGTTCATGCATCATTTCATCACTACTGCCAACAAGTTGATCTCCAAAATAGTGAAGAAAGGCGAGATCTTTGTGTTCCCAAAAGCTTCGGTTCATTTCCAGAAGAATAATGGTGACAAAGTGGCTAACAGCCAGTTGCCTGGTACTCAATCACTTGCTGCTACTTTGTTCACCACCACACCAGCTACGCTTGACAATGTCTTGCCTAGGCTTTTCAAATTGACAGAGGCATACCACTTCCATGATCTCTTCAACCCTTGAATATTTCACGAGTAATTTAAGAGCTCTTTCTTTTGATGTCATGCACTAAAATGATTTAAAACATTTTACTCAATCAAAATATAAAAAAAATTGGTTGATTTATAAATAATTTTTGTCATAAGTAGGATTTTTTTCTTAATGAAAGTAAATATATAAAAGAAAAAGGAATATATCCGTAACCAACTGTTTCAAACATTGAGGAGATTCTTCTAACCAACCAAACTCAAAATTTAAAGACAGTGTCATTTTTACTTTTCAATTTTGTTAGAGAATGAGCCACTATGTTAGCAACTCTAGAAACATAACAAACATCAACAACGACAAAATAATAATAAAGGCATCTAAAAAATGAATAATATCTAAAGTCACCGAACAAATCTAAAGTCAATATTTTCACCAAATAATAATTATAAAAAATAAAAAAATAAAAAAAAAAAACTTTTATTGATCAATTAAAGAAACCCCGAGAATGAATATGTATTGGGTGATGTTTGTTTTGCGATGATTCAGCTTCATCATTTTCCGTTGGTGTTGATTATTCTAAGTTGGAAGCTAACATGAATTATTAGTGTAGGCAAAGTAGGCTGAAATTAGTACTGGCAAGGAATGCTGGTTCCGATTCTACATGTGTTATAGAAGATGGAATGCAACCGATTAAGATAATAGCAAATATCTATACAGAGGATTTAAGTAGTTTACTCAGTTTGAGAATGTTCGAATTGATTTTTTTTTATTTTTTATAAAGATTTCTTTCTAATTGAATCCTTTATTCAACATTTCATTTCACAATTTTATTGCATAACTCTCGAGTCTTGCCCTTGTGAAGTGAATGAAACTTAAATATAGCAAATGAGATCCAATTATACATATAATATATGGTTTTGCCATTTAAGTAGATCTGCAAATGAAATAATGCAGTCTTTTGGGCTCAATATACATACATGTTGGTGGGCTTCATTGCATAAAGCTAAGCCACAACCCAAATAACACACGCATTCTAAAATACAGTGAGGATACGGAAAAAAAAAAGCAACAACAACAACAACAAAGACATAGAAAAAACATTATAGGAAATGGAAGTGTTTCGAGTACATGTTGGATTAAACTTAGAATTGAATATTGGTTTTGAACGATTGACCAAACCTCCAGTTGGAAGGTATAGCATTTAAAGCCGTGAGGGTCTTTCCATCGGTGGCTTGAATTCTGAATGACAAGCTCTGACCATTGAGATAGCTTAGACTCTGCCAATTGGAACCCCAGTTCCTTGACATGGTATCCCATTTACTCATTCTAGACCCTTTTATCCAAACACTTGAAATGTCTCCAGCTCCACCTACATTTGATATCAGCACCAGCTCGAAGTAGTCTCTTCCATTAATTGTCAATCTAATGCCTCCACTTCTCTTGCATCCAACCCTGATCATCATACAACAAAAACACATCTTATTAATTACATTATTTACATATACATAATAATTCTCTAGTCAGGTCGGTCTTGAATTTTGTTTTTTATTTTTATTTTTTTCAGAATTGAAGTTACGTAACGTTAGCTAGAGTACATACTTTCGGTAGAGTACAGGTACAATTCCGGCTCTGAAAATGGCAATGGATTCAAAAGCAGGTTGAGCCATGTCGAAGTGCGGTCTTGGAGGGTTGCACCAACCGCCATTGTCACTAGGGAGAGCGAAGTTTGGTGGGCAGAAGTTTGTAGCAGTAATGGTGATGGATGTTCCTCTACGGCACCATTGAGGAACCTTGGTGGCATCACAGACTATCTGATAACATCCCCCACATGACTTGCCATCGTTAAACAAAGCTGTGCTCAACGCCGCGGTATTTGTCCCGTAACCATCAGTGTATAAATTTCCATACCCACATGCACCACCTGAAACCCAATAACATGAAATAAATTTCTCAGCATCATATTAGAGAGGACTAAATAGAACCTGAAAATTAATTAATGTGCCCAGGAAAAGGAACATGTGACCCATTATTCCTGAAGCGTCGCTTCCACCATAGAAAGTTGAATGGGCTTGAAGCCATGCAGCGGATGTTACATCAATGGAGATCAAGATTGAAACTAGGATGAAACTGCTCAATGCAAAAAGACCTTCCATTCTTTTTCTATAAAACAAAGGCAGTACTTTATTATCTGATTTGATGTTGAAGATGGTGGATTGAGGTGGTATTTATAATCATTGGCATGGTACAGGTGGGTCTTAAAAAATCAATTGATGTATGTTGTTGTCGGAAGTTGTTAGTTGTTCGATAAGTCTCTGGTTTAAAATTGAGTCGGGTAGTTTTGTTACTTAATTCTTATCTCTAGGATAGTTTACTTAGTCTGATTTCTGTTATAGATTAGTTTGAAATTTCCCAGATGGGTGACTTTTATCTGCCTTCTGTATATTTCTTTTATGTATTTGATGTGTTTACGGTACAAGAAAAGTGAAAGTTTATGATGGTTAAAAACTGTCATAAACGAACATTCTTAAAGGTTAAAAACCGTCATAAATCTCAACGTCAAGAATGATTCAATGACGGTTTTAAATCGTCACGAATTCTTGATGCTTATTGAACATCATGCGTTTATGACGTTGGATTTCCGTCACGAAATGTTGACGGTATTTAGCCATCATAAATTCATTTATTCATTTAAAAAAAAATTATTACAATTATTAAATTAAATATATTTTTAAATTTTTTTTTATTACAATTATTAAATTAAATCTTGTAGTTTGTAATGTAATTTTATAAGGGTTCAAATTTTTTTTGTCACTATTTGAAGGGTCTTTTGTGAGAATGTCACCGGTTTACTAATGTAAGTTTAAAAGGCACCTATTTAGGTGACTAGACAAAAATACCCTCATTTTTGTATTTTTGTCATTTTGCGTCTGAAGAGAAAAAAGTTGAGAGAGAGAGAACAGTGGAAAGAGAGACCTTGGGTGCAAGAAACCCGTACTAAATCTCATGGGAAACCTACCGACGGCGGCGATACAGTCTTTAAGTCGACGAGAAGGTGATATGATTTTCTCATACGTTTTTGTTGTTGAAACTTTTATGTGCGTTTGATGTTGGATGTTCGTTAGACATGTATATTAGGTTTGATTTGATTTGTTGTTGATTAGGTTTGTTTGATTAGGTTAGGGTTTAAATTTATGAAAAAATTTTGTTGAACACGATGAAGTTCTGGGTTTCTGAGCCTTTTAAAACCTTATCCGAGCCTTTTCCGAACTTTTTCACATGTAATCCGAGCCTTTTCCGAGCAATTTGAATCTCCGAGCCTTTTAAAACCTTTTTCGAGTCTTTTCCGAGCTTTGTCATATGTAATCCGAGCCTTTTAAGGAATATGAATAGGTTTCTAGAATTAGAATCTCCGAGCCTTTTACAACTTGTTTCGAGCCTTTTCAATAATTGTCCGAGACTTTTAAATAGTAATCCGAGCATTTTATATTAAAATTTTAATTTTGAATCTCCGAGCCATTTAACACTAGTTTCGAGCCTTTTGAATAACCGTCCGAGACTTTTAAAAAGTAATCCAAGCCGTTTGATTTGGTCGGAAATTTTTTTAGCTCTGAGCCTTTATATACATTGTCCGAGCCTTTTGAACAGTAATACGAGCTTTTTAATTTTTTTTCCTATGTTTGTGAATTATAGTCTTCGAGTCTTTTCATATAGTTTCTGAGCCTTTTCATATAGTTTCCGAGCCTTTTCATATAGTGTCCGAGACTTTTAATATAGTGTCTGAAACTTTTTATTTTTATATTATTTATTTTATTTAACTAGATATTTTTTTTATGTCAATATGCAGATGAGGAATCAACTAAAAGATTCGTTTAAAACTCCAGAGGAAGAAAGGTATTCGGGGAAAATAACTCGACATGACCATTTTGATGACCTTACAGATATCGACAACGCACTTAACAAGGTACCTGAACATCTTGCAGTCGAAGAACGACGTCGGTATACTGATTCGTGTTTTGGACACCTCATTCGGATGGATCGTGGGATGAAGTTTTCAACTGGCATTGTACATCGGTTGCTTATTCACGAGTTGCATCACGATGGGCCTGAAGATGAGATGAGATTTCTATTAGGAAGGCATTCGGTCCGGTTCTTAAAGGTTGAGTTTTGTCTGATCACCGGATTGAAGTTCGGAGAACTTCCTGACACGTCGACCTATGATATGGTAGAGAATGGCATACACCAGCGGTACTTTGAGGGTCGAGATGAGGTCGAGTATGCAAAGCTGAAAGCCGTTCTACGAATTGGTGTTTTTTATGAGCAGTACGATGCAGTTAAGCTGTGCTTATTGTATATGCTTAACTGGATACTGATGGGATTGGACAAGAGAGAGAAAGTTCCAATATGGCAGTTTCGCCTAGTCGAGGACTTGGACGCTTTTGATGCGTTCCCGTGGGGTGCACACGTGTATACGGTTTCAAACATGCGTTGGATGGTCGACGTAGGCGGTTTGAACAACGCCAACGGCGAAAGGGCGTTGATGTACACACCACGAAGACATACAACATATATGGGCTAACACACGCCCTGTTGGTGAGAATTTTGAATTTGTTATTTTTTTCATATGACTGATGTATTGTATTAGATTCTTATCGTTCTTAGCTGTTTCGCAGATATTTGCTTTCGAGGTTATCCCTGAGCTTGGCAACAGCGGATGTGGGAAGCAGAGGGAAATCGAGCTCTCCCCCCGAATTCTGAAATGGGAGTTGAGTACGCGACCGAGGGGGAAGAAGTTGAATAGCATTTTCCTCGAAAGTGTAAATATATATATATATATATTTTATGTTCATAACTATTAGTATATATACACTTACATTGGTCTAACTGCAATTTCAAATGTTTGCAAGGGTGAAATTGGTGCCGATGGCAACTTCGAGGGCTGAACGGTACTTTCGAGGGCATTTCCCAGGGAGGCAGTTTGTATGATGCTGATGTCGGTGATATACTTATTCCCGTCTCTGACCCCGAACGATATACAACTACCGGAACCAGTGACACTGAGGGTCCGTCTTTCAAACCCAGTGATATGGAGGGTTCTGACTCGGACGGTCGTCATATTCATCCTGCGAGGACTAGGCGGGTTCGATTCCCGTTGTCTAGAGAGTCTCGAACTAGAGATGACTCACAAGGAGGCGTTGGAGGGCAAGCAGAGGTAAGTATAATTCTTTTTACCGTATTATTTAATTTCAATCGAGTGAACGGTTTTAGTACTGACAATTTCGAAATCCTTTTAGGAACATCGGTATACTGAACTAATGGATGCGTTACGCAAGTTACAGGAGGAGGTGCGAAAGAGTAATGAGAAGCCAGATCAACAGCATCAGGAGTTGCTAGATTTGATTCGGGGTCTTCAGGGTTCGACGTCGCACGCCCTTTCTCAAAGTACACGATTCGATGACCCACCCTTCGATGACGAAGACGGACACCGAGACTTCAGTCCCAGAGGGAGGACAGGTAGTCATTAGGGTGATCAGTAGGGGCCTGGTGTGACACCACGAGAGGAGGTTGCTCGTGGTACTAGTGGTACAGATAGAACACCTATGGAGATAGAGCAGGAACCTCAGCAGGTTTTACCAGACCAGTATGTTCATTCTCAGGACCTGGTACAGAGCACCTCCTTACAGCACACCCCTCCGGTCGATCCAAGTGCAGAGCACCCCTTCATTCATTCCACAAGGACAGAGATCCCCGGTCTCAGCGCACCCAAAGAGCTTACACTTGCAGGCGATCGACGGCGACATAATTCCTACTTACAGCGCACCCCTGCTAGCAATACACGGGGACAGAGTCCCTCCACACATCGTACCTCTGGAGGCAATACACGGAAACAGAGTTCCTCCTTACAGCTCACCTATCTAGTGGATCGCACTGAGCTGGACCGGATTCGCCCACCCCTTTAATGTCAAGATCTAGTTCGCAGGCCAGGTTGGCAGCAGCGGACCCCATACACTAACCCCTCTCGGCCGAAGAGGCCAAGGATTATGCCACAGCCACCACATGTATGGGCGCCCCACGCATTGATAGATCATGACCACCTTGCGGCATACCAAGCCTATAAGAGGAACTCGACTGGGGAATTGTAAGTATAATTGCAGATATTACAAAAGTTTTTTGTATTTTGAAACTCCTAAGTAAAACTACTTTCTTATCTAACTTCTTCAACAATTATGCAGGCGTGATGTGGATCTACTCGAGCCGGTTGGTGTCCCTTGGTTCCATCAGTTTCAAACCAACATCAGTTTAAAAGTTGGAGGATACGGTATGGTCCTTACCTGAACATTGTGTATAAGATGTTTCTGAAATAGTAGAATGCTAACAATACAAAATGTTGAAATAGTCAGCATATGGAAGCGTACTTGCATATTCTGTGGAAGCGTCAGAGATATTACTCTACTGTCTACGGTCCGTGGATCAACATACTGGATTCACGGTTCTATGTAAGTGTTTAAATTATATGGCTTTTGAACATCTATTTATGTGTTTCGTACATCTTTTAGCTAACGTTTTATAAATTTTCTTTGTACAGTCATGGTTATTGAATGGCTAGGATAGATTGATGGGAAGTGGGGCCGACAAACCCCGCCGCAATTGGTCTTTGTTCAAGCATCAGTGGTCTGCTGATGACTTGAAGGTGGTACGTGGATTGGTCCCAACAGGAACCAAACCATGGAACGAAGTTGACGTGGTCAGTGTTTAATTTACATTGTTTGAATTTGAATTTTAAATAAATTTCCCACTGATAACACTTTGTTGAAACACACAGGTTTTGATTCTTTGCAACCTTGGATGTACGCATTGGGCACTAGCCAGCGTCGACCTCACAACAGGGAGTATTTACCTGATAGACCCGTTCAGACAGGAGGTACCATTTCTCCATAGGAAAACGCAGCTCGCTTGTTTACGATATCTTTTACCGTCGATGCTGCATGTGATGGACTTTCACAGTCGCATATGGGGGGCGATATGACGTACACATTGCAGAATAAGCCCTTTCCACTCAACATTGTGTCTAGAGACAATGTGCCCCAACAGGATAGAGGGTATGACTGTTTAAAGATCTTATTCTATCCCAATTGGTTTTAATAACATTCAATTCTAACGCTTGTTTATGTGGTGAATTGCAGTGGTAACTGTGGTTCTCATACTTTGAGATTGATAGAGTACCTAGCAGCGAACAGAGATACGTTCGACTGGTCAAAAAACGAAATGGGTATCATTCGAGAGAAGATGGCTATGGAGGTTTTTTGTAACTCGAAGGATTGGTCTTCCGGTTAGTGATTTAGTTGATGTACATAACATTTGAGTAATGAAATGAAATGATTTTAAAAAAAAAATTTAGTTGTTTGCAATTAACACTTGAACACACATTTGATATATTGAAATCCATAAACAATACAATGAATTGTAGACACTATAACAAAGGATCAAGTATGGCATTAAACGAACAACCAATAAATATATCATAATAGTTCAACATAAAAAAGTATAATAACCAACGGTCTCATAACACAACTGTATCGAGCATGGTTCCCAACGTCTAGACGATGTTGGAAGACATCAAGTTGGACACATGTTCCTTAAGGTGCTTCCTAGCATCTTGCCCTTCCACATTAGCAATCACAAGCTTTTCTGGTGGCAATTCAGAGGCCTCTTGTACTGCGTTGTTATGTTTGATCGCCTTCCTCAACGGCTTCATTCATTCCACGGTAGAGTCTTTCTCAGGGCACGTTTGTTTGTTGTGTCCAATTGAATGACAGATGTCGCACTTGCAACGGTATTGATCGGGAACACTTATGCTGGGACCTTCATTAACCATCGGCGGGTTGGAGCACCGCCTGCTATTATGTCCTGATTGTCCACGTCTTCTACAAAACTATGTGGTTTTCCTCTCCGAAGACGAGGCATGTCGACCCTCTATCTGGCGACCCGATTGTCTCTTCGACTTTGGATTTAAAACCACCCGAGATGCGATATCAGATGGCACTACCCATGAAGAAGGATGGCCAACAGGCATAATAGGAACCGAGTATGCATCAATAAGTGTCTCTCTCTTGTAGTAGTCCGCATACAGAGATGTGAAATCCAAGTTTCGCTCCCTACAACAATGAAAACAATGAGATTCACGTTTGTGGGTAATATAAATCGTTAACTGTAACATCTCATGTACCTTGCCGCTAAGAACATGGGAAATGGTCCATTTGGAATTTGTTGCATATGCAAGTCTTCAAGTGTAAGTTAACCGTCCATTGGTTTCCCTTCAATTTGACGGAGAATATGTTCTAGTCGATTGGATTTACGGTCATATAATTGCACTTCTCAACATATTTTAGGATCACAAGATGTGCTGCGTCGGTCAGTTGATGACGCATGGACCGTGCAGCTACATGACGATCGTGAAACCACTTTTGTAGCATATTCCTAATGAACTCCGCCAGTGTCATCATTGGCAGTTGCTGTGCAAATTTTAGGCATGAGTTTATGCACTCTACAACATTTGTGGTCATCAGTCTGTACCTTCTTTGGGGACAGTGTACGTGAGACCACTTGTGTGGACCGGCAGCAATCGCATAATCGAATGCACCCTTGTGCAGCCTACGTAACTCCTCCATGTGCCTGTTATAATTGAATTCACTGTACGTCCTAGCTGCTGAATCCATTATGTCGGCAACATCCTTTCTGTGGAATCGCTTCTTCATATTTTCACCAAAATGCCAGCAACATATAGTATAAGTTGCATAAGGGAACACTTTAGAAATCCTCGCTTCAATGCTTGCATGGCGATCGGAAATGAAAACCAGATCATCTATATAACCAAGGGCACCCCTCAAGCATTCCAAAAACCACTCCCATGAAAGGTTGTTTTCTGAGTCACCGTACCCAAAAGCAATTGGATACACCTATTCGTTTCCATCTTGTGCAGTTGCAACAAATATTGTACCCCCGAATCTTCCCTTCAAATGGGTACCATTTACTGCAATCACATGACGCATACACCTCAAGAAACCTCTAATTGAGGACCATAATGACATGAAAAAGTACAGGAATGTATCATCGTCTACGCACTGTAAGTCGGTGATTATGCCAGGATTTTGCTGTTCTAGAACGTACGCAAAAAATGGTAACAATTTAAAACTTTCTTCATGCGTTCCATAGGTCAAGGACAATGCATATTGCAAGGCATCATGTGCCTTACTGTACATGACTTGGATGCCATACATTGTTTTCATATCAACGATTATGTCCTTCGGACGCATGAGACGACCATCATGTTGTTGAAGTCTATGTGCAATGACTTCTCCTATTATGACTACACTAGCTTATCGATGGCGACGGTGAACCTCCTCCAAAGGAAAACTATGTTGGTTGACAAAACTTCTAACTTGGAAGTAAGTCCCTTTATCTCTCCTCACCGCTTTTAATTTCCACGTACAGTCGTCAATAATGCAAACTAGATGTAACGTTGTCTTATTAAACCTTTTCACCTTCCATTCAAAGTTCTCCCGCATTGAAAAAATGCCAACTAGCCTCTTCAAATCCTTTTTACTCGGGAAAAATTGACCTTTATAAATCATGCATGTAGGTTCTTGAGTTGCCAAGGTGCTGCTTCTACCAATACCAAACGAGTATGAATCTGCTTCGGGAATAACCCATGTTATCATATAATCAGAATCAGATACAGTTATATTATGTCGGACCTCGGAAGTCCCAAACATATTTGGTACAGTGCAACTAACTCCTTGTACATGTCTTCCTTGTGTTTGAATTTGTGTAGGCTCTTCATCTACATTTTCTAAATCATCTACTTGTTCATTATTTGCCTTATTATCCACCTCATGGTTCGGGTAATTGTTCATCTCATTGTACAGCTCAATTTGACAACCAAACACATCGCCAAATTGAGATCGCCAAATTGAGGTTCAACTACTTGGTCAACAGCTACCGGTGGGACACCATACATGTTTTCCCCACTTTCTGCGAAACTCCTTTGGGGATACACTTGATTGCTACCGCTAAAGGATCCAAATTGTTGGGTATTTTCAGGAGGAGGAATATCATTCCCTATCACATCTCCAGCTGTCCTCTGAGTTAGACTTACACATACTTGAGGGATCACCCGATCTTCCCCTAGCATAAACTGAACATCATCGTTATTTCTTATAAATGTATGACATGTACTGCCAAGAACGATTGATATTGATACCAGATCAACATTGAATTTGTTTACATCATACTTCACAATGGTATGCACGATCGCCATTAATTCTTCGTAAGTCATATTTTTTGACACATACATTCCCTGGTTATCGGATCCAACAAACCTCTGACTTCCGTCGGGTAGTTGCTCCCATCGACCGTTGTAAGATATTACTATTCTAACCCAATTCATGATGATGTCAAATTAATCAAAAATATTAATAAAAACTCAAGAGTACAAAATATTTTCACAAATTACATTTACAAAGCCTCGGGTGAGGATATTTAAAAGGCTCGAAGAACACTAGAAAAGTCTCAGAGAATACATGAAAGTCTCGAAGAAGACATTTTTGGTCTCAGAAAAGACTTTAAAAGGCTCGATTAGTAATTCAATGAAAAGTCTCGGAGAAGACCTGAAAATGCTCGATTAGTGATTCTTTGAAAAGTCTCGGAGATGACTTGAAACGTCTCGAAGAAGACTTGAAAATGCTCGATTAGTGATTTTTGAAAAGTCTTAGAGATGATATGAAAAGGCTCGAAGAAGACATGAAAAGGCTCGATTAGTGATTTTTGAGAAGACATGAAAAGGCTCAGAGAAGACTTGAAAAGGCTCAGAGAAGACTTGAAAATGCTCGATTAGTGATTTTTTAAAAGTCTCGGAGAAGACTTGAAAATTCTCGATTAGTGATTTTTAAAAAGTCTCAGAGATGATATGAAAAGGCTCGGTGAAGACATGAAAAGGCTCGGAGAATACATGAAAAGTCTCGATTAGTGATTTTTGAGAAGACATGAAAAGGCTCGGAGAAGACATGAAAATGCTCGAAGAAGACTTGAAAAGGCTCGATTAGTGATTTTTTAAAAGTCTCGGAGAAGACTTGAAAATGCTCGATTAGTGATTTTTGAAAAGTCCCGGAGATGATATGAAAAGGCTCGGTGAAGACATGCAAAGGCTCGGAGAAGACATGAAAAGTCTCGATTAGTGATTTTTTAGAAGACATGAAAAGGCTCGGAGAAGACTTGAAAAAGCTCGATTAGTGATTTTTTAAAAGTCTCGGAGAAGACTTGAAAATGCTCGATTAGTGATTTTTGAAAAGTCTCGGAGATGATATGAAAAGGCTCGGAAAAGACATGAAAAGGCTCGGAAAAGACATGAAAAGGCTCGGAGAAGACATGAAAAGGCTCGGAGAAGACATGAAAAGTCTCGATTAGTGATTTTTGAGATCACATGAAAAGGCTAGGAGAAGACATGAAAAGTCTCGATTAGTGATTTTTGAGAACACATGAAAAGGCTCGGAGAAGACTTGAAAAGGCTCGATTAGTGATTTTTGAAAAGTCTCGGAGAAGACATGAAAAGTGAGAATACTTGGCTCTCGATTAGTGAAAAGTCTCGGAGAAGACTCGAAAGAAAAGTCTCGGAGAAGACATGAAAAGGCTTAGAGAATACTTGAAAACTCGGAGAAGACTTGAAAAGGCTCGATTAGCGATTTTTGAAAAGTCTCGGAGAAGACATGAAAAGGCTCGGAGAAGACTTGAAAAGGCTCGATTAGTGATTTTAAAAAATCTCAGAGATGATATGAAAAGACTCGGATAAGACATGAAAAAGCTCGGAGAAGACTTCAAAAGGCTCGATTACTGATTTTTGAAAAGGCTCGGAGAAGACATGAAAAGGCTCAATTAGTGATTTTTAAAAAGGCTCGGAGAAGACATGAAAATGCTCAGAGTGATTTTTAAAAAGCTACTGCTTTAAAAAGCTCGGAAAAAGGTGACAAAGTCTCGGACATCCACAATTGTCACAATGAAAATGTGAACAAATGAAAAGAAGTATTTGTAAGAAATATTACCTTGTTTTAATGAAACACGTCCAGTTGTTTGGATCTTGAACTTCTATTTGTATTGAGAGAGAGAGAGAGAGAGAGAGAGAGAGAGAGAGACTAACCCAGTTATCGTTTTTGTTGGAAGTGTGGAGAGAGAACCAGACAAACAGAATAACATAAATGATTATCTAAGGGCAATTTTGGTAGTTCACCATAATAGGTGTCTTTTAAACTTAAGTTATTAAACCGGTCATAGAGTCACCAAATGAGCTGGAAAAGGTGATACTTTCCACCATTTCCTCATTTGACTAATCCTTTGAGTTTTGTGCTTGACGATCTTCAATTACCTTGGGCTTTCTTCATCTATATGTGTATGTTACTTGATCAAATTCTATTAGGATTTAGAGCTTCAATTGAAAGGTAATTGTGCTTAATTAGAATCTTGAATGTGAGTTAGATTTTTCTAAAACCTATGCGTTTCACATGCTTGTGTGTTGTATTGTGATTAGTTTTGTATCTATGACTATATGAGTTTTAATTATAAATATTCTAATGATTAATAGTTCCTAGTTGTGCTATGTGTCTTTGATTGAACATATTTAGGAATAGAAAAAGTTGTTATATTTTTAGGAGCCTTGCAGGATTCAATTAATTGTTTTATGAATAAATGCTCTATTCGATTACTAGAGAAGTTTGTCGATCATATCTCATTTCTATAGTATTTCAATTTTCATTATAAAGTCTCGAATTTGTGTTTTATGAACACGATTAATTTCAAGCTTTAGTTGTATGAATTAAATCTATAATTAATGTATGTTTGGTGATTTTGGCACACTTTATATTTTGATTTTCATGTGTTAGACCCAAGGCCGATCCTGAGCTTTTAAGGGCCTGGGGTGAAATTCTAAGATGAGTCATTTGTTCATAATCCTACAAGAAAAAATAACAACACGGTAAAAAATATCAAAACATCATTGAAAATGTCTTTTTCTATCATTTTAAGAATCAAATTCATGAATAATATTTTTTTAGAATATTATCTAAATTATTTTTATTTTTATTATACTTGGCTAATCAAGTATACATTTACTGTTTACAGTACTGATCTACTGATCAAGAATTCTAGTGATTTATTGATCTACAATCTACTTATCTACATGATAAATTAATAAATGATATGTTCTACTTTTGTTTGTTTGTTTGTTTTTTTTTTTTTCTTTTTTTTTTTTCCAAAGATCATAGAATAGAGAAAGCACAACACTAGATTTTTGTAACAAGAATATAAGAAAGTGAAATGGTGGAAAGTGGAAAGTGGAAATGTGTTGTCCTATTTCACTTCAATAATAATAATAATAAAATAAATAAAACCTAATCTAGGATAATACATAAATGATAAATCGAAAAAAAAAAAAAAGAGCAACAAAATCAGATTAAATAAATAAATTACCTGAATAGAGGAACTGAGGAAGTAGAGAGATGAGATGATGAGTAGAAAAGAGCCGTTGAAAGCATGAAACTTGAGAGAGATTGAAAGAAATCATAGTTGGGCATTGGTGGGGGCTGAAAAGAAAAACAAGAAAGTGTGAAACCCTATTGGATATTTGGACTAATAAGTAATATCTAATAATTGATAGCAAGAAAGCATAATGGACATTTGTTTGTCCTGGCCCCTAGACTCAACTTAGCCTGAAACCCAATGACATTTGGACTAATAAGTAATATCTTATAATTGATAACAAGAAAGCATATTGGACATTTGTTTGTCCTCACCCAACTTAGTTTGAAACCCAACAAATATTGGGCCCCTGGATTAATATAAATACATGCAAATTTGGCCTCTTAAAAAAGTGGCCCAGGGCGGCCGCCCCTCTAGCAATGAAGCAGGGCCGGCCCTGGTTAGACCTAGACTATTTTATTGTGAACTTTGTTGCACAAGTCTAGTTCTTCATGAAGTGTACATAATCCATATATTTCATATGTTCATGCATCATTTCATCACTACTGCCAACAAGTTGATCTCCAAAACAATGAAGAAAGGCGAGATCTTCGTGTTCCTAGTAGCTCTGGTTTATTTCCAGAAGAATAATGGTGACAAAGTGGCTTTTGTTATCTCTGCATTTAACAGCTAGTTGTCTGGTACTCAATCACTTGCTGCTACTTTGTTCACCACCACACCAGTTGTGCTTGACAATGTCTTGACCTAGGCCTTTCAAATTGAAAGAGGCATACCACTTCCATGATCTCTTCAACCCTTAGAACATTTCACGAGTAATTTAAGAGTTCTTTCTTTTGATGTCTTGCACTAAAATGATTTAAATAAAATGATTTAAAACATTTTACTCAATCAAAAAATAAAAAATTTGGTTGATTTATAAATAATTTTTATCATAAGTAAGATTTTTTTTCTTAAGGAAAGTTAATATATAAAAGAAAAAAAGAATACATCTGTAACCAACTGCTTTACATATTGAGGAGATTATTTTAACCAAACAGACTCAGAATTTAAAGACAGTGTCATTTTTGCTCCCCAATTTTACTGGAGAATGAGCCTCTGTGTTAGCAACTCTAGAAACACAACAAACATAAATATATATTTATATATATATATATATATATAAATAAATAAATAAATAAATAAAGGAATATGATGAATAATATCTAAAGTCACCAAACAAATCTAAAGTCAATCTTTTCACCGAATAATAATTATAAAAAACAAATCTTTTATTGATCAATGAAAGAAAGCCCGAGAATGAATATGTATTGAGCTTAAAAGCAGGCCCAAATGAGAGGAGTTCCTTTTAGAGAAAACGGTGCGTTTAGAAGTAGAGTATTTGTGTGTTTGGAATTGAGAAAAATTATGGAGAATTCGATGCAGCAGAAGAAGAAGAATTTCAGAAAACGGAGTTACGAAGAAGAGGAAGATGACGAAGAAGAAAGAAGGTATTTTAATCGCTATATTCACTATTTAATTTGGTTTTTTTTTTTTCCATTATTTATACGCTTAATTATTTTATTTTATTTGTTTAAAAAAAGATCAGATTGGTATTGGAGGAAGTGAAGTTTCTGCAGAAACAGAGGGAAAGAAAGTCAGGAATACCAGCACTGACCACTGCATTGCAAAGTGGAGCAGCAGCAGGAGGTGGCGGCGGCGGTGGAGGCGGAGGCGGCTTAACTAAAGTAAGCGAAAAGAACGACGGAGATGCAGAGAAAGACGAATTGGTTCTCCAAGATACCTTCGCTCAAGAAACCGCTGTTTTGATTGAAGATCCCAATATGTAAGCACTCTTTTGTTTCTCTATTTTCAGCCAAATATGGTGTTGCTTTTTGTACAGTATTTTAGATAATGCAATACTAAAATGGTATAGACATTAGGGTTTGCAAGGAAGGGTTGTTATTGGGGACTTTTAGCTCATATTCGATTGGGGTTGTAAAGTTGTAGCTTGCAGGAACTTCTTATTATTATTATTATTTTCTATGTAATAACTAATAACAGCTCGTTAGTGATTTTTACTGGTTTGGGTGAAAAATATGATTTGGTCTATGTTGATAATAATCGATAAAGAAACTTTACAAGGCTTTACTTTCTTGACTGCGTTGATTATTGTGCTAAGAAGAGTTTATGCTCTCAACTGCTCCTAGTAGATTCATTGGAGTGTTGGACATGAGGATTATAATCATGTTATATTGATTTCTTTTTATCTGGATATAATTTAGGATCACTAATTTCTCTAGAATCTTGTTGCTATCTGGCACTGATTGTCTTACTAAAGGATCGAATGTCTGTGGATCGGTGTTTTTGTAGTTATCTGAGTTTCTTGTATAGCATTTTGTGGCTAAGGTATCGCTAACGAAGAGGATTGATTTATGTTTTCTCTTGGGTGCTGCCATAACGATTTCCCATTTTTTTTATTCTTTTATGGGATTTTTTTTTTATTACTTGTTGGTTATTGGTGTGCGAATTTCTCTAGAATCTTGTTGCTATCTGGCACTGATTATCTTTCTAAAGGATCACACTTCTGTGGATTGGTGTTTCTCAATTCTCTGAGTTTCCTGTATTGCATTTTTGGGTTACAATATCGCTGACAGAGAGGATTGATTTCTGTTTGTTTTGGGTACATTTTATGATTCTTTTAAGGGATACTGTTACTTTTGGGTTATTGTTGTGTTAAACTTAAAATTGTCTGTGTTTCTATTAAATTTGTTGTCTTGTGGTTCCTTAAACTTATTTAACAGGGTGAAGTACGTTGAGCAAGAATTGGCAAAGAAAAAGGGCAAGAATATTGATGTGACAGATCAAGTTGAGAATGAGTTAAAGCGTGCTGAAGATGAGTTATACACAATTCCAGAACATCTTAAAGTGAGTGGGTTGGTTGATCTTCATTCCCTTATTATCTCTTCCTTTCTTATGCATACATCTATACAACTTATCATGCTGTGTTTTGTTAAGTGAACATTTTTTGAGCCACGCATTCTGTTCTGTATTCTTCACATTATCACTAAAAACTTCCAGGCTTCTGTCAGAATTCAAAATTTATTACTAGAACTTGAAGTGTCGTCCATATTTCTTATTCTCTGCGCGGTTATCAGTTATTGTAGAGGACATTCAACTGTTTCCATCCCCTCTTTCTTGTCAAAACATGATATTATGATTCTTTTTACTGTTAAAAAAGATTTTTTATTTTATTTTATTTTATTTCTAATTTTATCGTTTCCTCTCAGGTGAAGAAACGGAACTCAGAGGAAAGCTCTACTCAGTGGACCACTGGGATTGCTGAGATTCAGCTCCCCATAGAGTATAACCCCTTTTCCCCCCTTTTAGTCTTTTTCTGATAGAATCTGATTGTGCTTTGTAACCCGTGTTTCTTGGCTGGCTTGTTTTGCTTGGCTGCCTTGATGGCAAGACCTAATGCTTGTAATTGTATCAAGGCGAAAGTACAGTGATGTCAGTAATCTTTCATTTAGTAAATGTTTGGATTCACCATTAATAGTATCCATTTGTATGGTTACAGATACAAGTTAAAGAATATTGAGGAAACTGAGGCTGCCAAAAAGCTTCTGCAGGAAAAGAGGCTCATGGGTAGAACAAAATCAGAATTTAGTATTCCCTCAAGTTACAGTGCAGATTATTTCCAACGCGGCAGGGATTATGCTGAGAAACTCAGGAGAGGTTAGTTACTATCTTTTTTGTGCTTTTGATCAAATGACTAGATTCACTTATTCATTTTAGTTAAGGGTCCAGTAGTAGGATAAATTATCATTAAATCAAATGCAATTTTCCATTAATGCTTTGTGCTTCTGTTGTTTAGTTTCCACAGTGTTTTTAGATTGGTATTTTGAACTTTGTTTTCTCTTATGTGTGATAATCTTTCAGAACATCCTGAGCTGTACAAAGACAGAGGTTCACAGGATAATGGTGTTGGACCCAAAGGACCAACTGATAATAGCAGTGATGCAGCAGGAAATAGGCAAGCTGCGACTGATCAGTTCATGCTAGAGCGATTCCGCAAACGAGAACGCAATCGGGGTATGCGAAGATAATTTGCACTCCATAGATGCTGCATCTCCAGCTAGGGAAAAAACTGCAGTTTGTGATGATATGCCACCCCATTGTCCCCTCTTGTTGTGGCTTTAGGTGCTCAGTTAGCTTGTTGACAGACTTGCTGCCGATGGAGCTGTTGTAATGATTATTTTCTGGTTTTTTAGATGTAACTTATATGTATGTACATTTTTCAACGGCTATTGTATGACAATGAGATCGTGTAATGTCATTCTGCTCCAAATATATTCATCTTTTTTGGCATACGCGGTGGTATATGCGGTGATGTTGTTTGTTTTACGATGATTCAGCTTCATCATTTTCCGTTAGTGTTGATTAGTCTAAGTTGGAAGCTAACATGAATTACTTGTGTGGGCAAAGTAGGCTGAAATTAGTACTGGCAAGGAACGCAGCTTCCTATTCTACATGTGTTATAGAAGATGGAATGCAACCAATTAAGATAGTAGCAAATATCCATACAGAGGATTTACGTAGTTTAATCGGTTTGAGATTTTTCTAATTAATCTATTTTTTTTTTTAATAAGAATTCTTTCTAATTGAATCCTTTATTCAACATTTCATTTCACAATTTTATTGCACAACTCTTGAGTCTTGCTTGCCCTTGTGAAATGAAAGAGAATATATTTAGCAAAATGAGATCCAATTATACATATAATATATGGTTTTGCCATTAAGTAGATCTGCAAATGAAATAATGCAATCTTTTGGGCTCAATATACATACATATTGGTGGGCTTCATTGCATAAAGCCAAGCCACAACCCAAATAACACACGCATTCTAAAATATAGCGATGCTGGAAAAAAACCAACAAAGACAGAGAAAAAAGTCAAAAACATTATAGGAAATGTAAGTATTTCGAGTACATGCTGGATTAAACTTAGAATTGAACATTGGTTTTGAATGATTGACCAAACCTCCAGTTGGAAGGTATAGCATTCAAAGCTGTGAGGGTTTTTCCATTGGTGGTTTGAATTCTGAAGGACAAGCTCTGACCATTAAGATAGCTTAGACTCTGCCAATTGGCACCCCAGTTCCTTGACATGGTCTCCCATTTACTCATTCTAGACCCTTTTATCCAAACACTTGAAATGTCTCCAGCTCCACCTACATTTGATATCAGCACCAGCTCGAAGTAGTCTCTTCCATTAATTGTCAATCTAATGCCTCCACTTCTCTTGCATCCAACCCTGATCATCATACAACAAAAACACATCTTATTAATTACATTATTTACATATACATAATAATTCTCTAGTCAGGTCGGTCTTGAATTTTGTTTTTTATTTTTATTTTTTTCAGAATTGAAGTTACGTAACGTTAGCTAGAGTACATACTTTCGGTAGAGTACAGGTACAATTCCGGCTCTGAAAATGGCAATGGATTCAAAAGCAGGTTGAGCCATGTCGAAGTGCGGTCTTGGAGGGTTGCACCAACCGCCATTGTCACTAGGGAGAGCGAAGTTTGGTGGGCAGAAGTTTGTAGCAGTAATGGTGATGGATGTTCCTCTACGGCACCATTGAGGAACCTTGGTGGCATCACAGACTATCTGATAACATCCCCCACATGACTTGCCATCGTTGAACAAAGCTGTGCTCAATGCCGCGGTATTTGTCCCGTAACCATCGGTGTATAAATTTCCATACCCACATGCACCACCTGAAACCCAATAACATGAAATAAATTTCTCAGTACCATATTAGAGGACTAAAAGGAACCTGTAAATTGATTAATGTGCCCTGGAAAGGAAACATGTGAAATGAAAACTTACCCATTGTTCCTGAAGCGTCGCTTCCACCATAGAAAGTTGAATGGGCATGAAGCCAAGCAGCGGATGCTACATCAATCGAGATCAAGATTGAAACTAGTATGAAACTGCTCAATGCAAAGAGACCTTCCATTCTTTTTTCTATAAAACGAAGGAAGTACTTTATTATCTAATTTGATGTTGAAGATGGTGGATTAGGGGAGGTATATATTTATAATCTTTGGCATGGTACGGGTAGCTCTTAAAAAATCAATTTATATATGTTATGTATAATGCTTTTACGTTATAAAAATATATGATAACTAAAAATTAAAACGAATGACATGTTGACTGAAATTAAACATTTCATATGATAATAATATTTAATGCTCACATCTGCATCACAAGAGCTCGAATTCCCCTCAAATCCCCCTCAAATTAATAAAATATACACATCCCACCTATAATCTCACCATTTACATCCCAATACACGTGGCAGCTGAGGTGTCACTTGGTGATTGGACACAGATTAATTAGTTAGTGAATACATAGCTAAAAGAGAATGCGTGTCCACTCACCAAATGACACCTAAACTACCACGTATGTTGGAATGGAAATGATGAGAATGTGAGATTGTTGGTGGGATATTTAGTATTATCGTAATAAAATAGTTCAAATAATAATAATAATAATTTTTGAGCAAATGACGGAAAAAGGCAATTCTCTCTTAATAGTTTCGCCGCTTTCATAGAATGTACGTAAGACAACTCGTCATTCAAGTACGCTAAAATTGGCCAATAGTCTGTGGATGCATGTGATGTTACTGTTTGAGTGTTTGTAGGATTATATTGGACTAATTGTACAAACATCCCCTAATTTTAGGTATAATTGCATGCATATGGAACTTTTATCCATAATTACACAAACATCCCCTGTTGTTAGTTGACATCCGTTAACTCTAACTGTTGACCATAATTTTAATCCACAATGACTAAAGTGTCCCTAGTTATCTATTTTATTATTTAAATTAATAATTAAAATGTGAAACAGAAAAGACAAAGAAAACAAAAAAACAAAATCAATCATTTTTTTTTTCTCTTTCATTTTCTCAACCCTCAAACACAATCCAAAAATAAACTTAACAAATAAAAACCAAAACTCAATCCCACAAATCAAAACCAAAACTCCAATCCTCAAACAACTAAAAATCAAATCCATAAATAAAAACTCAACCCCATCAATACCACAACCAGTTAACTATATCCATTAATAAAAAAAATTGAACTTCAACCTAGAAAGCTAAAAATCCACTGTTGAAGTTCTAATGTTTTTAATTTTTTTTTTTTTTTTAAATAGATGTTAACTGGTTGTGGAAATGATGGATTTGAGTTTTTATTTGTGAATTTGATTTTTTGTTGTTGTTTGAGGATTTGAGGTTTAGTTTTGATTTGTGGGATTGAGTTTTGGTTTTTATTTGTTAAGATTATTTTTGGATTGTGTTTGGGAGTTGAGAAAATGAAAGAGAAAAAAAAAATTGATTGATTTTGTTTTTTTTTTTTTTATATATATAGTTTTCTTTGTCTTTTCTGTTTCGTTTTTTAATTATTAATTTAAATAACAAAATAGGTAACTAGTGGCACTTTAGTTATTGTGGGTTAAAATTGTGGTCAATGGTTAGAGTTAACGGAAGTCAACTAACAGGGGACGTTTGTGCGATTATGGTTAAGAGCTCTATATACATGCAATTATACCTAAACTTAGGGGACGTTTATGCAATTAGGCTTTCAATTCGAGTTTGCAAGAATTTAAAATTAAAAAAAAAAAATCTCCTTTAAGGTTTGATTTTTTTTTTATTGATAAAAAGTTGTTTAATTTTGAATTCTCGCTTTGAATAAGTTCTTTGTGCCCATAGGGGTGTAGCTCAGCCGGTAGATAAACGAGTTTAGAGTTTAGGCAAATGATTCTCAAGTCAACGGCTTGAATCCTACCAATAACAAAAGTTTCAAAAAAAATATCTAATCTAGATAAGTAAATAGATAAATACAGTCAAAAAATAAATAAATTCTTTGTGAATTTTCATGAACCGGATAACATCCATAGTTGTTGGGTATGAAATTCTAAAAAAAAAAAAAAAAAACAAAAAAAAACAAAAACAAAAAATACCAACTCCTAGAACGTGAATAACAAGGTCCTATTTGAACCTTATTATAGTATTTCACAAATTGTGATATTAAAAGATGTCTTAATTTAAGTAGAAACTAAAATTAAGGGTCGTTATACTTATACGTACATTTGTATTATAAACCAATATTATAAAAATCATTTTATCCGCCTATTAATGGGGTTGATGAACTTCACGTTCTTCATTATTAATGCTGTTTGGAAGAAGAAAAGAATAAAGAAACTAGAAATGAAAAAATATATATATACAAGTTGTCATGCATACATAACCCTCACCGCAAGAGCCGGTGCCGTCAAGTAAGTACTACATTCGTACATTATACATACGAATATTGGAGGACAAAAATGAGAATTCACTCACAAGCCATTTCACACCACATGATCAAACTGTATCAAATCAAGTTCTTAGAATTTAGACATTAGTACTAGGTGTGTATTATTCTGTTGTAAAATATCAATCTAACACTTTAGTCTATAATGATGAGTTTACTTGCCTTTTCAGTTATAGGATCCGTGGTACGTTAGGTACAGTTGAACTACAAATTGCCAACTTTACAATAAACTATATAACTTTCTCTTCAACTACTAGACTGAAATCCAAGTCAACCAAATAAAAAAAGAAAAAAAGAAAAAAAAAAAACGACTCCAATTATTTTAGTTATTTTTGGTAGTTGCAATAACATGCAAAGGCAATGTTATAAGCAACTACCAGTGGCTTGGTTAACAAGAAATGAGATTTTTTTAGGTTGTTGGATAATAATTATTATTTTAAGAATAGGAATACGATAATTCAGGAGTCAGCTTTGACATGTGTATGATTAATTGATTGTATATACTTGTACATTTTGTCAAAGAGTACAAGTGCCTTCTATTATGGCATGTCTTGTGGGACTTCCATGTTCATCCCACATGGGTGATGCTATTTGAAAATGAACTCTTAGCCAACCATTGATTCACACATGGGGTCACATTGTTGAATTGAAATCTTAATGAAGAATTGTTTAATATTTTTTATTTATTTTTTATTTTTTTTAAATATGGATTTGGTTTTGTAATCGACCGTCATGGAATTTGATACTACCATTATAGATGTTGATTTTGAACTTGAAACATGTGAAATTCTTCCACTCTAATGGAAGTGAAAATATGTAAGAACAAAGAAAGTAGCAAAAGAAAAGAAATTATTAGTGTTTGATCTAACTTCTTAGGGTCCTTACGTTCTTTTCTTCCAATAGAGAGACGGATGTAGATAAACAAAGATACATATCACACTGAAACAAGGAAGTAAATATCGATAATATTTCTGATCTATCCCCGATCTTTTCCATATTCAAAGGGTATCGATATAAAATATCCTTGAATATCTCTGATATTTTAAGGAAATTGATAGATATTTCATATTTTATATATATTAACCGACATTTCTAAAAATTTGAAATCTTATATTTTCACCGAAATTGATATTGACTTAAGCTAAAGTACCATACATATCAATTTATTCGCTACATTGCTAGAACAATTCCAGAACCCAAGTACCCAAGTAGCCAAGTAGGGAGCAAAATTTCAGGTTAGCCTAAAAGAAAGTTGCTCACTAAAGCATGCCATGCCCATAGCATACATATTGATATTAATTCTACATTTCTACTGTATAATGTGCGAAACTTCAGATTCAAACAACCTATTCACTGTAATTTATATCACATTTGGGCAAAAACCAATGTTAATCGGCATTAATGGCTAAATACAAATTAGAAGATGGATATAGAATTTATAAAAAGATAAGCTTAAAAGAAACCATTGTGGATTCTGGTGTGCAATGACAGGAAATCAAGGGCTCAAATATAAAAACAGTCATTTTAGCTTGATCTTTTCGCTATGTTATAGAATTTGACTGTACTTTTTAGTTATAAAATCGCAATTTCATACAGAGGTAGTGATATATTGATTGGCATCTCTACAGTTTCAACTGTCACCTAGCAAAAAAAAAAAATTCCATCAACCTATTTACTTTGCTTGAGCATTGTAGTAAACCAGTAGTATATCATTTAAACACATACATGCTAAAGAACTAATTCAAATTTTTTTTTTTTTTCTGTGGTTATTTAAGTAGGCCATAGACTACTTTTCAGGTAGTAATACAAAACCTGAATGTCAGTCTTCTTTCTTATGTTTGATTATCCAACATTAACAAGACAGGTCCCGGTCCCAGTCCCACTTGATACACAATCGATGAAAACCTGCATATAAACATCTAGTTGTCGGTTTCTCTACAATGTTAAATTTGCAGCAAATTTTTAACTGATAAGTTGTAAGGTAATTGCTGATATCCATAGATTTAAGACTATTGCTGTTGATAGATTAGGCTTCTCAAAGGTAGCGCTAAATTGCTTAGTTGTTCATTTGAATTTGTTTAGGTGCCAGGCAAGTGAAATTGAAGCACAAGTACAAAGCTCAAATTACGAAATGAGCTAAGCTCAGCTAAGAAAGGCTTCTGAACACTGAAAAATCATGTTCCTATTCACCAGCCGAGAAACTCAATGTCTACACACACTTCTAACCAATCTACCTTAGTTATATCTTTTCACAGCTTCACTCACCTATAGAGTTCGTGCACAAGGATCAGTCACATATTTGAAATGTGTTTCCTCTCACTTTATCCCTAACCAGCTGAAATTAAAAAACTATTGATTCATCATTTCAGTGGACCAAACTGTTTACAAGCTACTGAAATTCTGTTCGAGTCAAGTTGAGCTCAAACATCAAGCCCTACTGAACTGGTACCAACATTTGGTTCCTTTGGTTCTTTTGCAGTCCTACTTAATCAACCACACTTGTGAGTTGATGTTTAATCCAACAGAACTGGTGTCCCCTTCAGATAAAATTTAACACAATTTGAAATTTACCTTTAAGAATCAATATGAGGGTTCTGAAGTACAAAACGAGCATTATGCAGGATAGCACTTTCTTCCTCATTTGAGACATCAAGCAAACGCAATTCTTTGATTTCCTCCTGCCATTTCTCCACTTGTTCCTTATGTATCCTGCAAATATAAGTTTCGATATAGTTTCATAACTATCCTTGGCTACAAAGATATAACACACCATGTACTGAATTTATCACTCACGTAATCAACCGCTCTTCAAATTCATTACTCAGTTCCTTGAACATTGTCTTCCCTGATTCCAGTAGCTCAGATACCTACATAAAATTGGAGTAGGAGTAACGACTTGATTGAAAACAAAAGTTCCATAGCAATAATAGTCTGTGTAGAAAGCATTCCACGTTGCAAATATTAACTATCTCAGCTTCTCAGTGATTAGGGAATCATCCAGTTTCGAGGAATTTTCAACAGATTGCACAGAGATATTTAACACAGCAAATAAGACATGTCATTTAAAATACAAAATAATCCGATTGATACAAATTACTAACTGTAAAAGAAAACATAAGGAGCAAAGGTATACCATCTGAGTGAAGTGTTCAATCTTGTCAAGAATGTTAGTGGTACTAAGTTCCACCTCTTCAGATCCCACAATATCTGTCTCGGTTCCTTCCTTCTCAACAATCTCCAGTCCTGTTCTGTCTCCTACCTCCATCTCCTCCTCTTCCATCTACAGTACCAAATTTCAGACACTGATGTCATATAATCACTAGAGAGAGATTTCTATGAATGGAAAATGGGCTCAAAGAGTGAAAGATAACACAAACAGACATACCGATGGTTTCATGCGTTTCCTCCTAGCTTCAATCCCCTCACTATCCATTTCAATGACTTTTGGTAAAGACTGCCAAATGATAATAAATCTTAAACAATGTTATATTTCTTAAATCGCTATCAATGTAAAAATATCGATATAAAAGAACAAATCGATAGAGGGAGGGAACGGGACAGGATAAAAACATATATGTAGGAATACTTCAGCATCAAACTGATATCAAAATCTATAAGTTTGGTTAGAACTATGATATACACAATAGTGCCATAATTTGCAACTCCAAAAGGCATTGCCACTTTGTTGAGCTGAAAACAATTGAAGGGTTCCAAATTATGGCTAAAAAGCAAAAAGTTCTCTTGGCGATAATTATTCAGAAATGGGAAAAACAAAAAATATTGGAATCAAACGCAGGAATGTACCATATTCAATATATATCCAATCTTGGTTAACATTAAAAAACCATAACAAGGCCAACTGAATATGGTAAACATGCATTTATAGGACTTAAATTCCTTAGTTACTATTAACATTATATAACGACGAACTGTGTCGGCAAGAAACCAAACCTTATCTTTTCAAATATGACCGGTTTCAATTACTACCTCTCTATTTAGCGTACCAAATTATAAATAGTATCGATTGCGAATAACGCTTTTCAAGAATCTTACAAATTACAATTGTTGTGATCCAATTAGCAGTTACTTTGCGATAATACAAAATTAATGCATTTATAACCACAATACACACACACACAAAAGAAGGAAAAGTTATAAAAGCACGTCATATCATAGAGAGCAACCTAATTTATCAAAGTTTTCAATTGCTTTCGAAGGCAATCATGATCTTCAAAACACGAAAATAAAAACGCCCAAATTAGGATCCAAGACGATATACAATTAGCGGAAAAAAGAAAAAAAAAAAAAAAAGTAACAAATCAAAACAGTTAAAGTAGAAATGAATCTATAACTAAAAATAGCATGTCCAATTTGACCTAGAAAAATCACTAACGATCGATTTACCAAATGAAGACTCGAAATTGCTAACCAGGAATTGAATCACGTTTCAGATCTGTGATGAGTTTGTTCAAATCTGGTTACGAGAGAAGCTTCTTGAAAAGCCTCTGGTTTGAATTGGAAATTTTGAATTCTAAAACGCGCGCGAATTTTATCGGACCTTGAATTGACTCAAGGTTTTATATAGGTACTTGATGGACATGGGTCGGGCCGGCTAGTCATTGGGTGGGTGAATACGGACCCATTTTATTTGATATTTGGTGGAAACCGGTAAAGTTGTAGCAATTTGATATATTTATCGAAAATTATTAGATATGGAATCTCGCACTCCAACAAATTAAATCCATCTATCGGTGTAAATTGAGATTCCATACAAATAAATGTGAAAAAGAAAATTTCATCAAATTTGGACGGTTTGGAAACCAAGACCAAAATTTAAAAGAATAATGTAAATATCAAAAAAAATTGGGCAAAAATTAAATAAATTAAATTCTATTTTTTGTTAAAAATAAAAAATAAAAAATTGGATCATCCCCAAATTGAAATAGAGATGGGGGGTGGGGGGGCGGGGATGAAAAATCATCCCCAAATTGAAATGATGGGGGGGAGGGAGATGAGGATGGAAAATCAAATTGAAATGGGGATGAAAAATCATTCCCAATTGAAATTGGGGGGGGGGGGGGGGGGGAAGATGGGGATGAAAATCATCCCCAAATTGAAATGGGGAGGGGAGGGAGATGAAAAATCATCCCCAAATTGAAATGATAGGGGGAGATGGGGATGAAAATCATCCCTAAATTGAAATGGGGATGGGGAGGGGAGGGGGGGGTCCCCATCCCCATCCCCATTTCAATTTGGGGATGATTTTCATCCCCATTTCCCTATTTCCCCACAATTATATGGAAATGGGGATGGGGATAGGGGACCTGATGGGGATGGGAGGAGGTCTCACATCCCCATTTCCCCCAAACATATATAAATATAATTATAATATATATTTTTATTTTTATTTTTATTTTTATTCTTTGAAAACTCTAATTCCCTAAGTATATATACATATTTTATATAAAATGCACTAATAAATTTTATTTTGTATTTGTAATGAAATGTTTGTTTGTTTAGTTTAATTTGTAAATTTTAGTCAAATGGGAAAATGGAGGAAACAGAGGAATGAGAAAAAACGGAGAAAATGGGGAATTGGGAATGGGGATGGGGATGGATATAGGTCCCCATCCCCATTTCACAATTCATGAAATAATAGTTTGATTTGAAAATCTTAGTCTAATTAATTTGTTTGAAAAAAATATAAAGATGGATTTGACATTAATTTATGAGGAGTTGTTAGAATACTGTATAAGATCAGAAATATAGAGGAATAACAATAGGGATAAACTTTAAAACTGTTTTCGGGTTTAACTTTAAAAACAATGAAACTGATGACTTAAATATGGAAGGGTGTTTGCAAACAACGCCAGTTGATTTCGCAGTATTGTTAGTGGATTGATTATAATTTTTGGATGGCAATACAGAAGTTGTTCATTAGTTTACTTTGCGTGAACTTGACACAAAAGTTTCAGGTTTTATCACTCTATTCTTACATTATTGTAGATAGTCTAGTGATACATTATGCAAGGGTAGAGCAGAACAAGTTGCAAAGAAAGTTAATTTTAGAAAATTCAATCAATGCGATATACCAGAATTTTCCTAGAAAAAAGATGGACTTTCTTTGATTGCTGTTAGCCTGTTACACATTGACCGGAGACAAGAGCACAACTTGTACTACAACTCTATAATTTTATGATAGTGAATCAAGTATCCCAAAGACAGAAATATGTAGACAAAGACAACAGTTGTACATTTTTTCAGCAGTGCCCTAATACGATCAAGAAGTTCCTGTACCAACAAAATAAACAAAAAAAAAAAACAAAAAAAAACAAAAAAAGTCATTCATAATACATCCTTAATCTGTAATTATTGTAGGTAATAATATAAATTAATAAAAAACAACAAAATAACCTGCATCAGTGTGGAAAGATTTGTTTTAACTTCAATTAGTTCAGTTAGATAGATTTTTATTTTATTTAATTGACCCCAATATCTTAATGGACTTAAATTAGAAGAATTTTTTATATATTAAAAAATCAATTAAATGAAGAACATGGAGGGAGGTTTTGTTTGCATATTATATACTTGATATAAATGCATATTATTTTGCCATAAAATTCTCATTATATGGTTGGTAGCTCATGGGGAATACATTTTTTTAAAAATAAAAAAATAAAGATGAACTTAATTAATTATTTCCCAAAAAAACTATCATACACTAAAGCAATATGGCTGATCATGAAGAATAACATCCACAACTGCGTTATTTATTCAAATTATTTATCTCCATTTAAAATTGATCATCAATATTATTAATAAATGTTATTAACGGATAGAAAAATCAAGCGGAAATCAATGTATATTCACTTGATTTTTTCGTAAATCATATAAATTTCAAGTTAATTACCTATTTAATTACACTCTATTGAGCTTGAACTCTTCAGCTTGGAAGTTCACTGCATAATATATATTAGGCTACACAACTTTTTGGGGGGCTTTCTGTTGATAATCGGGTTATCAAAATTAAGGTTCTAAAAATAAGTATATAAGAATTGGACTAAGATTACAAGTTAAATGTAAATAAAAGAAATAAAAATAATCAAATTAAAAAATGGCTACAAAACTTGCATATCATATAAGAATTCATTTTTGTGGTTTTCACGGATTTGATTTGTAGATTTGGTTCAGTTTACAAACCTAATCCATCAAAACCAACTCAAACTGATTTTTATTTGTTTGGTTTGGATTACAAGTTTATAAAATAAAAAAAAAAAAGATTAAATAGTTTGGTTTGGGTATAGTATAAACTATAAAGTATAAATCAACTCAAACCAACCGATGCACACCCCTAAACATTATTATCAAAAAATAAAAATAAATTCCTTGTTTACTGCAATAAAACAATTTTTAAACTACATACACAATCATATTACATTTTTACTAAATGACGATTCTCCTGTTTGTATATTCATCATGGTTTACAAAGCATTTGGAATATCAACATATTATTTCTATATATTATAGACTACTAGCAAATCCATCCTTACTTGGAAAAGTGATTGAGAACACATTTTCAATCATTTATTTCAAGTGTTTTGCTTTGATTGTGTCAAATTCGTTATGTCGTCACCGGTGAATTTAGATGCGTAAGACTAATATATATTATATTATGTAGTGAACTTCCAAGCTGAAGACTTCAAGCTCCACAGAGTGTAATTAACTTGGAATTTATATTATTTAATAAAAAATCAAATGAATCTTAGAAGTGAATGTACATTGGTTTCCACTTGATTTTTCTACCCATTAATAACATTTATTAATAATATGGGTAGCTCTGTTGCCACCCACAAAATATTATGTTACACCCATGTTTTAATAAAACTTTTTTATTTCTAAAATATTCTTAAATTTAATTATTTATAATACATGTCTTTATAATTGAAAATTAAATTTACTCTCTATGCTTGAACAGCTAATCTATCATAAACCCTAATAATATATATTTAATCAAACCAAACCCAACATCAATCAGAAAATATAATTTTTTTTTAACATATAGTCGATGATTGAATAAACAAAGAATTTATTTATAGATTCTGAATACATTAAGGTATATGTATTTTCATTTTTATTATTGTTTTGTGATTGAATAAAAAAAATAATTGTAGACTTGTAGAGCTTTTTTTAAAAAAAAAAAAAAAAAACAATTCTTATTAATTTAATTGGTTTGTAAACCCAAAAATTTTGTGGATGGATTTTAAAAAAAATAATAATAATTAAATGAAAAAAAATGATTTGTTCAATGATTGAAAAAACAGTTTTTTTTTTTTTTTTTTCAAAACGAAAGGAGCTGCATATTGTTGTTTGTTTAATTATTATTGTTTTTGTTTTCTATGACGATGATTAAATGTGTAAACCATTATGATTTTATGGTTTTTTTAGATAATTCAATACATTGATTCCGCAAGTAACAAAGAAAAAAAAAATAGTTTTAGATTGAATTTATATTTTATTTTTGCCCAAGTAAAATCTTAGTTGTACAGTTTTATTTGAATATGATACTCTTTTATGCAAGTAAATTATATAATATTTGTTAAAGAGAATAAAGAAACTATACGTAGTTTTTCTTTTATTTTTTTAAAGAAGAAACTATATGTATACTAATTTTTTTTTTTTTTACAATGGTGGAAGCAAATGAAGAGAAATGTGTGTAATGAAAAAAAATATATGTTTAAAATTAAAAAGAATACTTAAAGGATAATTTTGATATTTTAAAGGGTGTATGGAGTAAAAATAATAATTTTAATTTTTTAATATGGGTATATGGAGAAAAATGGGTGTAGGAAGATATTTTAAAATAAAGGGTGAAGGGTGTGAGAAATTGGAGTAGGTTACTCATCACTTTTGGATCCGACATACCATTTTAACCGTAACAGCTACTCCTGCCATCAATTTTTTTTCCAACAGCTATTGAGCCTGTAAATGTAATCTTCCATACCTAAATAAATTGTAAAAAGACACATATTGCATCAATTTTTTTCCAACATCTAGTGAGCATGTAAATGTAAGTAGTAACACATAATTCTTTAGTGTCAAACAACAATATCTATATTTTGATATAGATAATTCTTTAGTGAATAATCTTTATGTTTTAAAAAAAAAAAAACAAATACAGATGGTATATTGCTGTTTGAAGTGAACAGAAACACCGAATGGTGAAGGGTGTTAGAAATTGGAGTAGGTTACTCATCAACAAAGACAGTAAGCATATATTGTTGTTTGACTCGATCAAAAAGTGATGAATAATTCTTTGTTGATAGAGTTTACATAAAATCAAATCACTAACTAGTTTACACACCCAAAAGGACTAATTATCATTTCATTCCCCACTTGTATTCTATATGCCTACTGCCCTTCAAAAGAACTAGAGTTCAGAAATATCCTCTAAAGAATCAAAAATATCATCACCTCTTGCTTGAAAACAGCACTTAACAATTAATGGATCTTTAGTTGTATTTTATATGTCTAAGGATTATAGTTTAGAAAAGCCTCTAAAGAATCATAAATACCATCACCTCAGGCTTGAGAAGTGGCTTGTCCATCTGCTGCTTCTACTTCTTCTCCACCTCTTTCTGCTTCTACACCTGCTTTTGTTGCTTCTGCTTGAAAACTTGATTCTCTACCTCCAGCTTTCTTTATTTTCTTTGTTCGTTGTGTTTTATTGTTGAACCAGTCACACACACACTAGTGAAAGTAACCAGGCCATATCGCATAGATTGCCTAGTCAATTCTACAATCCTTGCTCTCCCAGGATTACCACTCTCTTCAAAGACATTGTTCAAAATTGTAAACATTGTGGATGTATGCTTCCAGTATGACCTTTTCACCCCCTTCTAGGGATGACAATGAGTCGGGTTCAGGTCGAGTCCTACTAGACCTAAACCCAGACCCATGAAATTTTTTGGGTTCGAGTCTGAACCCATGAGTTCTTAGGAAGACCTAGACCCGATCGAGGACCCATGAAAATTCACAAGTCTAGGTCTGGGCCCATGGACCCACGATTAAAAAAACAGTAAAATACTAAAATATATATATATACTTAAATATATAAATAACTAAATAAAATAAATAAATAAAGGACATAAAAGGGGAATATTCTGATTTGCATTCAATTTCAATTTCAATTTCTTAATTTTTTTTTTAACTCACTCACTATTCAGGTCTACGAGTCTAGGTCCGAGTTCGGGTTTATGGACCCAAACCCAGACTCGACCCAGACTCGAATAGGGTCTAATATTCTGGATCCAATCTCGCAGGTCTGGATCTAATTGCCATCCCTACACCCTTCCCTTTCACCCTCGACCCTTGCCGCTGCCCAACTAGAACCTTGTGGTAAATTAGCCACCAAGGATCGAACAACTGCTTCAAATGCTTGTTGCAAGGAATGGAGGATTTCCTGAGCAGCTCCTCTATCAAAGGAACCATAATCATAGATATGTCCCACTAGTTTCATCTGACTCGTAGCTAATTCCTTGAAATAATCAAAAAATGTCAACAATGCCTCTCCAACAGCATTACCGGCTGCTGGTTCTTGAATAGCACTACCTTGCTCGGCTAATTCTTGAGCTGTTTGATGCTCAGCTGGTTCTTCAAACTCAGCAAATATATTGGTTATGTTTCTTTTAGTCTTGAATCCTTAGAATATTTTGTTTTGATATATATAATAAACAATTTATACATGATACATAATTTATTTGTAAACAAAAAACTTTTATTGATATCAAATGATTTGTTACAGAAAAACCCTTGTTTCAGGGCATACTTCCTAACAGACTGGTGACTGGTCTTGAAGTACTGATTGGATCTGGTGTCATGGTGTACGATAAATACAGTAAATTTTAATGGAGGATCAGTAGAATATACATCAAGAAAAACGATGAGACTATGGCGGGCAGTGGGTCTATGGGTGAGGGAATGACTCATCATCGAATAAAAGTTGAAACAGAACATGTCTTTTCAATTTTGGTTCCGGTTTTCATGCCCACCCCTACATAGCACTTTTACATTTCTTCTTTGAGATTTCTCGACTATTCTTCTATTGCATTTAGTTTTTTGTCAAATAAATGGATTCATTTGGAAAATGAGAAGAAATTAATTAATTGAGAATTTAGAAAATATTGTAAAATGAAAACAATCGACCAAAAATTAAATACAATTAATTCATTTTTTTTTTGACCAAAAACACCTTTGGAATCCCATCAATTACAATTCCAATTCCAATTCAAAAGCCAAATCTTCACAGTCCTTACGAGGAAATACAGAAATAGTCAAGCCCAATTTAGTAATTTCAACCGAATTATCAAAAAAAGAAATACAGAAATTGTCAAACCAAATTTAGGTAATTTTAACCGAATTGTCAAAGTTGTAAGTTCATTGCCCAACACAACTTTACAACTTTATCTGCATAATCTCTAATACAACTATGGTGTTATTTTGATTTTTCCTTGACTCCGCATATCTTCCTCAAAGCTACGTTCAAGTCCGCTAGAAGCTCCTTGTTCAGATCAGTAAGCTTGTTGAAGCCAATAATAGTAATGTCATAGTTGACGCCTATAATCACAACATTATCATCAACACCGAGTAGTTGAATACTTGAATATGGTCGACTTCATTTTCCAAAAAATCTTTGTAACCTTTCAAACGTGATCGAATCGCCCAAATCATTCGATTTAACCTCTCTTTCTTGAATGTTTTCAAAGTCAGTGTTACGGTGACTTTCCAGTACTTATATTTTGATATAGTTAGTCCCTCTCCTTCAAATGCCAAATTACTAATTGTGACAATTTTGTTGTTACAGTCTAAAAGAGTTGTTGAGAACAGTCCGACCTCAATAATTTCCCCCTCCAAAACAACTTTGCCCTTCTCAGATTTCCCCCGTATATAAGCTCCTGCTGTCAAGTCATTAAATCTCAAGCGCAAGTATATTAGTACATATGCTCCAGCTCCACCACACAAGAGTGTCACTAGAAACACTTGCATTTCTTTCGGAATCTTTTGCATCACCTTTTCAACAAAGGAAACAATGGTTGATTCTTCTTCTGCAGTATATTTATCTTCTTCTGAATCTTCACTATCTTTTGGATCTTTTGGAGCTAGCAAAGATGACATTGGGAAGATAGCTTTTCTACGCTTAACAGGCCTGGAAACGAACATGCCTGCAAAAAGAGACGAAATACTAGATTAGGTCTTGGAAACAAACATGCAAGGAGATGGAATCCTACAAGGAGACGAAATCCTGGACTTGGACTTGAACTTATAGAAGGATAAGAAATCCTAGAATCGGAAATTCTTGACGAAAACTTGGATATGCGAGCCGGGGCCGGAGGCGGAGGCGGAAGAATGGTGCCACACGATATCAACATTGTTGGCGACAGTGACCAACCCTCGTGGTCTAGTACAAACCTCATAATTTATCATATAATAATAATAGTGATAAAATGTAAATACAATAAATTTTCATGGAGGATCGGCAGTATATATAGCAAAATGATGAGACTATGGTGGGCAATGGGTCTATGGGTGAGGGAATGATTTATCATCGAATTAAAGTTGAAACGGAACATGTTTTTCAATTCCGGCTTTGGTTTTCATGCCTACCCCTACATAGCACTTTTACATTTATTCTTTGAGATTTCTATACTATTCTTCTCTTGCACTTAGTTTTTTGTCAAATAAATGGATTCATTTGGCAAATGAGAAGAAATTAATTAATTGAGAATTTAGAAAATATTGTAAGATAGAAACATTCAACCAAAAAATAAATACAATTCATTCATTTTTTTAAAATAATTTATCATAAAATAATAATAATGATAAACAGTAAATACAATAAATTTTCATGGAGGATCGACAGAATATATAAACAACAAAACAATGAGACTATGGTGGGTAGTGGATATATGGGTGAGGGAATGAGTCATCAAAAATGTAAAGACCAATAGGAGAAAACGAACTGCCATGACCATGCCACCAAATTAGGAAGATCGACCCTTGATAGATAAGAATCAAATAAAGGAAATAATCCTTGTGAATAGGCTGCTCAACAAAGACACGATCATCGAAAACAATACCTCTTCAAATATGCTATGAGGAGATGTCATTTCACCGGCATGTAATTTACACTTGTCGCGTCAAAACCGACAAATATCCTTCTAGATTCACATCTCAAATGACAACATAGATGTAGATCGGAAACCAATCTATATAAACGCCCAAACATGTAAAATTAATATAGAGTAATCATATGACAAAGTATTTTATGAATAATTGATTTTTGAGATACATTTGATCAAACAATTATCGACTTAGGTATAAGAGGGTGAATGTCAACATCATTCGTTGGCCACCCTAACAAGTTTATCCCCTTTGATGTCATGAGATACAAAATGACATGAACAACATTGGTACTTAAACTTCAACCTCTATTTTCGAATAACAAACCCGAACGAGATTCATCTTCAACATGTATGAAAAAATTTCGTAATAATGGAGGATTAAGAAGAGAATGAGATTATTCCCATCTTACCACCTTAATAGTCGAGACTAGTATGAAATTTTATAATCATTATTTGATGTCTACTTTAATCAATTGATTATATTGGCGGTTGATAATCAATACAGACCATTGAGAAAATAAAATCATAAAAATTATTATGAGATTATGCATACCATAGCCTTACTAATTAATGATATTTTAACTAGTTTGGTAATAAAATCCAAATGAGTAGATAAGCGAATGTTTGAATCTTAAATATTAAAGGATCAAAAAAACAGCGTCGGATTATGATTGGCTTAGCAGTGAAAAAAATCGGTCCCATTTTCGCTTGCAACACGACTTTGTTTTGTTTTGTATACGGTATACGTACATTTAGCAACTTTTACACTCTTTCTCTTTCTATTTCTCTCACTCAGTAGTCTTCGACGGTTTCACTGTCCCTCTTTACAAATTCGAAGTCCACACAGACTCACTTCACTCCTCTGCACTTTCGACACAGTCTCTCTCTCTCTCTCTCTCTCTCTCTCTCTCTCTCTATTTTTCTCCATGGTAGTGGGTAGACTATAGCGTTTTGCTTCGTTTCTAAGCTTTGGCTTTCCTCGCTTTCCTCTTCTTCTTTAACTTCTTCTTCTGGTGCCCATTAGAATTTTCAAAATGCCAAAAACGTTACAAAACTATAATCGTCACCACAGACTAGGAAACCCTCTTAATTTCGATAAATCTTTGAATTCTCTTGTTGGGATCCTAATTATTTGCAGTTTAGTAGTTTTAGCTGAAGCTGATGGGTATGATGAAGATAAAGATGCATTACTCAAGCTCAAATCTTCCATCACTGAAGACCCACTAGGGTTCACTTCCAACTGGAACCCTAAAGACAGAGACTCGTGTTCTTGGTATGGTGTTACATGTGACTCACAATCTGGCAGAGTTACTACGCTCAATTTGTCCTCTAACAGCAACGGTAGCTGTTCTCTGCTTTCACTTCAAGCAGCAACTGGAGGTAACTTTTCTTTGCTCTTTCCTTGCTTGCATGAGAGTGACGGTTACACGAATTATTCTTCAAAATTGAGAGGGAAGTTGTCACATGCAATTGGTGGTCTTACACAACTTAGGGTTTTGATACTTGGGTTCAATGGGTTTTCCGGAGAGTTGCCTCTGGAGATTGGAAAACTTTACCTTTTGGAGATTCTTGATTTGGGGTTTAATGCTTTTTATGGAAATATACCTCTCACTCTCCAAAAATGCACTTCATTAAGAGTTATCAATCTTTCGGGGAATAAATTTAATGGGACAATTCCCGCATTTTTTGGTCAGTTTCCGGATTTGAAAGTTGTTTCCCTTTCATTTAATATGTTAAGTGGTTCGATACCTGAGGAATTAGGTGAGAATTGTGGGAGTCTTGAGCATATTCATATGGCTGGGAATTTGTTTACTGGTTCAATTCCTACGAACTTAGGGAATTGCAGCGAGCTTCGGTCTTTGATATTGTCTTCAAATATGTTGCAAGATGACATTCCTTCAAGTTTAGGTAAACTTGTGAATCTTCAAGCTCTTGACTTGTCCCGGAATTTCTTGAGTGGGTTTTTGCCACCAGAGCTGGGCAATTGTAAACAGTTAGAAGTGCTTGTGCTGAAACATAACTACGGTACTCTGTATTCAAGAGATAATGGTAGTTTGCCAATTCAGCCACTAGTGGAGGGAGAGGAGGATTTTAACTTTTTCGATGGGGGATTGCCTGATAGTATTACTAGACTTCCTAATCTTCGTTTATTTTGGGCGCCAAACATGAATTTATTGGGTGTTTTTCCGCAGAACTGGGAGTCATGTCCAAAACTTGAGATGCTGAATTTAGCGCAAAATTTCTTTACAGGTCAAATGCCTGCATCACTTAGAAACTGTAGGAGCTTGTATTTTCTTGATGTGAGCTCCAATAACTTGACTGGGCCGCTTCCAGAAGAAATTTCCATTTCTTGCATGGTTGTCTTTAATGTTAGCCAGAATGTTCTATCAGAAGATATTCCTAGAATTTCTCACCGTGAATGTCCTAAAATGCCTGGAGCTCTATCTCCTTTGCATGTGGACTTGCTTGGTTTTTATGCTTCTTTCTTCTATAGTAAGGCTATCATGAGCATTGCTCCTTTGTCTTCTCCTTCTGATGGTTTGGTTGTATTACATGATTTAAGCAGCAATCGTTTCACTGGTCCCGTTCCTCCATTTTTAATTGATTCAGAGAAATTGTCTGGCAGGCCTCTGTATGGTTTTTGGTTGGGTGAGAATAATCTAAAGGGCAATATTTCAATATATTCGTTTGATTTGTGTCCCAGTTTGGATGGCCTGATCTTCGATATTGGTAACAACAAAATTATAGGTGAACTTCCTTTGGATATGGGTAGCCATTGTGGATGCATGAAATTTCTGAGTGTGGCAGGAAATCAATTTGTTGGTTCGATACCACAGACTTTCTCCAAATTGGAGTCCCTTGTTAGCCTTAACCTCAGTAGAAACCAATTGCAAGGCTCCATACCATCCTATGTTGGTAGGATGGAGGATTTGAAGTACCTTTCTCTCTTTAGTAATAACTTTACTGGTGCAATACCTCAGGAGTTAGCTCAACGGAAATCATTGGAGGTTTTGGAACTTTCGTCAAATTCCCTCTCAGGAAATATACCACCTGATCTTACCACACTTGAGCATCTTAATATTTTGAGGTTAGATCATAACAACCTCACCGGTCAGATACCCTCCGGCTTCAGTACCACAACTTCTCTCTCAGTATTTGATGTGTCTTTCAACAATTTATCTGGATCTGTTCCTCTGAACCCAACTTTAATAAAGTGTGAAAATGTGCAAGGAAATCCTAACCTTCAACCATGTCATAATGATCCATCGTCCTCCGAGTGGGAGCGGCATGGTAATGTTTCCCAACAAGGAGCATATTCTCCCACTGGAAGCATACACAGAAATAGCAATGTATTCAGTCCGATTGAAATTGCCTCCATCATATCAGCATCAGTTATTTTTTCCGTCCTCATAGCCTTGGTGCTCCTCCTTGTATGTATGAGGAAATTTGCATGCAATTCTGTGGCTGATCCTGGTTCAGTAAGGAAAGAAGTTCTTATTTGCAATAATATTGGTGTGCAGCTGACATATGAAAATGTTGTCAGGGCTACTGCTGGTTTTAATGTTCAAAACTGCATTGGAAGTGGAGGTTTTGGAGCCACATACAAGGCTGAGATCATTCCCGGAGTTGTAGTGGCAGTAAAGCGGCTTTCAGTTGGGCGGTTTCAAGGTGTTCAACAGTTTACTGCTGAGATCAGAACTCTTGGAAGAGTGCAGCATCCCAACCTTGTAACACTGATTGGTTACCATGTCAGTGAGGCAGAAATGTTCCTAATCTACAACTACTTGCCTGGTGGCAATCTAGAAAAATTCATCCAGGATCGACCAAGGAGAACTGTGGAATGGAGCATGCTGCACAAGATTGCCCTGGATGTTGCACGTGCTCTAGCTTATTTACATGACGAGTGTGTCCCAAGGGTTTTGCACCGGGATATAAAACCAAGCAATATATTGCTGGACAATAACTTAAATGCTTATCTATCTGATTTCGGCCTTGCAAGGCTTTTGGGTACTTCAGAGACACATGCCACTACTGATGTAGCAGGGACTTTTGGATATGTAGCTCCTGAATATGCAATGACATGTCGTGTTTCTGATAAGGCAGATGTATATAGTTATGGCGTTGTCCTTCTTGAATTAATATCTGACAAGAAGGCCTTGGATCCATCCTTCTCTTCCTTTGGGAACGGTTTCAATATTGTTGCTTGGGCAAGTATGTTACTCCAGCAGCGACAGCCCTCTGAGTTTTTCACTGCTGGGTTATGGGATAGTGGACCCCATGATGATCTGATTGAGATTCTTAACTTGGCTATTATGTGTACGGGGGAATCTCTATCCTCCAGACCTTCGATGAGGCAAGTGGCCCAACGGTTGAAGCAGATCCAACCCCCAGCATCTTAGTGGAAGTTTATAAGATAAACGTTTCTGTAAGTTGATACTGTCAAGCTAATTATTCGTAATTTACCATTGGTTTATCACTGCTTATAAGATACATTTCTTGTAAAGAAACCATCAGAGTTTTCTTTGTAATATGTTGTAACCATTCTTTCCGTTCAAATATAGGTCATATGTCTTTGATGAAAACTGCTTATTCAAATTACCATATATGTGTGATCTTGATCAAAACTTTACTTGGTCAGAAGAGTATCAAAGCTCTTTTAACTTATGTGGCCAAAGTTCCATGGTTTTAAGAAACCTTAGCTAGGGGAAGCCTTGATCCACCTAATCTGCATCAATTTTAGGTACAGTTTGGGTTGTAATCTGAAAACTCATTAAACAGTGAGAATGACCTTAGCAACAAAAAACCACCTTTGGTACACCTATTTTTAACACCTTTAGTCCTAAAGTTTTTCAATGTGGGATGTAGATGAAAGTCATTTTCAGTGTATTGAAAGTCACAGCTCCTCTTAACTACTAAAAAGGAGGAATTCACAGAAATTATCACAGATCTGCAACAATAACAACTTTCAAGTAAGGTTGTTTTTTTTTTTTTTTTTTTTTTTGGTGAAATTATAACTCTACTAACCTATATTTTGCAAGGAAATAGGCAATGTGCATGAATGAGCAACATTGTCAACTCTAATTTGACGGGAGATGGCGTCACTTTTATGTCTTCTGTATTTGTAACTGCCTATGACTAACAAGTCAAATTAATCTTCTTCTTTTTTTTCCCTTGGGAACTATAACATTATCATTTAATTACTTTCTTTGTTATAGATATTTTAAATATTGACATCTTCTCTTTACTGTTACTTTAGAAAGTGTGTATCCAAAAAGTAATTTGAGTTATTGCTAAACACTACTAAAAAGGAAATCATAAACAAATTCAACTAGAATCGAAAATAAATTACAAGATAAATCTTGCTAGAATTAAAATTCTCTTAAACTGTCCTACATCAATGAAGACATAAAAATTAACATAATTAATCCAGATAATTGATTTTCTTATTTAGACACGTGGCAATAGATTATGAGAGTAGGATCGAGGAGAATTAAGTTAAGGATAGGATCCAAATCCGTTTATAGAGACAAGCAATTTATGGCAAGTGGATGTTTACCATAAAAAGAGAGTAAATTTCACACCAAAGGATATTAATAACAATAATGTTAATTTGTCCAAATCTAGTGTCTAAATGGCATGGTATCATTATAATCCATTCATTTGTATTATATTTGTATGATTTAAATCGATGGATTATAGTGATGCCACATCATTTGGGCATCTGATTTAGGCGCCAAATTTACGCAAAGTAGCATTATTGTTATTAATATCCTTTGCTCATTATTTAGTTGCTAATAAATACACAATTAAATGAATTTGAAACTGAAACTACTCAGTTAGAATAATCTCTATATAAACCCTGAAGAACACACCACCAAACATCTCCAATTTTCTCTCTCACATGAATCACTTATACTATTAAAACATTTTTGCCGTGACTGCTCCTTATAAACACGTTGTTCTTGTCTTGGCTTATTAAAGTTTATATAAGCAATGTTAGGGCCAGGTACAAGACTATTCATCAGTTGTATTTTCTTGTCTCTAATGGTGGTCTTGATCTTCCAACATGGAGATAATTACTGGGTTAGAGCCAACTCTGATCGTGGTTTTACGCAAATAAATGGAACCTACTTTGTGATGAATGGTAAACCTATGAACTTGAATGGTTTCAATGCATATTGGATGATGTTACATGCAGCTGACCCTTCTACAAGGAGCAAGGTCACTGTCGTGTTCCAACAAGCCTCCAAGTATGGCATGAACATTGCAAGAGCTTGGGCTTTTAGTGATGGTGGTGACAGACCACTTCAGTCCTCACCCGGTGTATACAATGAAAACACGTTCAAAGTAATTATAATATCTTGCAATTACATTTTGTTATTGGTTTCTATTAGTAATATATAAGGTTATATATTTGTCAGGGGTTGGATTTTGTGGTATCAGAAGCTGGGAAATATGGGGTTTCTATGATTCTAAGCCTTGTGAATAACTACGAGGACTATGGAGGAAGAAAACAATATGTTAATTGGGCGTTGGAGCGTGGTCAACCTCTGAAAAACGAAGATGAGTTCTATACAAACCCTGCTGTCAAACAGTACTACAAGAACCATGTCATGGTAAATTTTTCATTTCAACCTACAATAATCTCTTGTTGATGTGGGTTTTGAATAATAATAATTATCGTAGAGTTTACAAGATATCAACTCGTTCTGTAGTGCATATGTCAGTTGAATAAATCTTTCACATCGCTCCTACAGGCTGTGCTAACTAGAAAAAACTCCGTAACTGGGGTTGTGTATAAGGATGATCCCACCATTTTTGCATGGGAACTCATAAACGAACCTCGCAATCCATCAGACCCCTCTGGAGGACAACTTCAGGTTCTCTAACTATCCCTGGCTCTCATACAAAATACATGCTAATTGTGTGTATCTGATTTGTTAATTGGTTTTCGTATATAGATTAACTTCCATTTTGAATTAGCTTAACAGTAATAATGTAACTTGGTTTGTCCATAATGCAGCAATTAAATGTGTATTATTATGACAACTAATCATGCCAAATTTTTTTATTTTCAGCTAAATATTGAGATCTGTAATTCAAATTTTGATAAATAAATTTCGGTTAACTTTATATGATATTAATTCACTCTTTTCCTCATTAACTTTTTCTCAATATATGATTTTACAGAATTGGATCCAAGAAATGGCAGCATATGTCAAGTCCATTGATAGCAATCATCTATTGGAAGTAGGGCTGGAAGGTTTCTATGGGAATTCAGTGCCCGAAAGGAAACAATACAATCCTAATGACAAAGCTAATGTAATCGGGACTGATTTCATTGCCAATAGTCAGGTCGCCCAAGTTGATTTTGCAACTATTCATATCTATGCCGAACACTGGTAATAAAAATGTGTCGGGGTATCGTAAAATATAATCTCTCTAGTGCAATCTGTTTTATACGTTATCCAGTGATATTTCTCGTAGTGAAAGTGTGATATAACTCAACAACGCGTGCATGACACGACATGACAGGTTACCACAAAACACAAGCGAGGAGGCACAACAAATTTTCGTGGATAGATGGATCCAATCGCATATCGAAGATTCGAAGTCAGTGATCAAGAAACCAATAGTTATTGGGGAGTTTGGCAAGTCATATAAAATGAGTGGTTATAGCTTGGAGAAGAGGAACAGCTATTTTGAGCATGTGTACAATGCCGTATACGCAAGTGCAAAAGATGGAGGGCCGTGTATAGGTGGGCTGTTTTGGCAACTAATGACACAAGGAATGGTTAATATGGCTGATGGATATGATGTTATTTTGGAGGAGAGCCCTTCCACTGCCCAAATCATTGCTCAACAATCTCACAGGATGATTGGCAGCAAGTAAAAATCAAAGAAAAGTAAGAAAGCTGTGTGTGCTCTGTATGTAAAACCATTCTCTATTTTTAATACCATTTTGATAATTAAATGAGAATAATATACAGACACACACATGTTATATATTTAGCAATGAACTGTGAGCAATCTATATAGCACACAAGTTTACTAAATAACATGTTGGTACATGAACCAATTCTTAGTAGGGTTGGTAGTAAACCGCTCTCTCTCTCTCTCGATCCCAGTGTGCGGGGTTCGAATCTCATAGAGTCTTATAAAGCAAATGCGTTTAAGGAATTCAAACTCTCTTCTTTAAGATGGAGGAGGAGTTACACAACCAACTCTACTGAAAAAAAATTCTATCGTTTTTTAAATTTTCTCGATCGGCCAAAGAAATTTATTTACACCGATATTAGTATATAAGAGTAATTATTTTAAAAACACTAGAGTGTAGACTTGTTCGGGTTAATATGTTGGGCACCGGAGGCCCATCTCAACTTGGGGCCCAATAATTACATTCAAATCCATTATTTGTAAAACGTCATCGTACGATGCCACCTCGCCTTCTCTTCTTAATTCCAAGTTCTCTCGGTCACTTTGGTCTGGTCTCTCTGTTTTAAACAACAAATTGCCACCCAGGCACCCATTTTTGCAACCTTTGCTTATATAGTAATGCAACATTAAATCTTCACGCTGCAGAGGCAAATCATGGAACAGCTATTAAAGGGAGCTTGTAATCATTGAAAAATAAATAAATAAATAAATAAAATAAAGGCTTCATGAAACAAAAAGGAAGGATATCTTAGTTCTATATAAAAAATGGCTAAGATTCCTAATTATAGCCTGTTATTTATTTTGTTTTTTTTTGAATTTGTTGTAACTTTCTATTCCATTAATGTCCCAAATGTAATTTAAAATTACTTAGAATACTTGTTATTTCTATAGACAATCTATAGAAATTAAAGGGTATATATGGTATTTCATTATTTTATTTTATTTACAGTTAGCTGTTACACTTCTATTCTTAAATAATCCTTAAATTACATAAATTTGCAGTAAACAACATATATGTGAGGGTATAAATGCCTTTTGCATTGTAAGATCATGGACTATTTAGAAATTTTACCTGTAATTAACCATTTTTTTTTCATAGAAAATCAGTATTTAAAAAAAAATGAAAAAAAAGCAGGAATTACAATTATAATCCTAAAAAATTAACACAAGACACATATACAAGGGCTTCATATCTGGGTCACGAGAGAGGGAGAGAGATAGAAGATTGAGATGAGAAAAAGATAGAAATAAGAATGGCGTTCTTATTTTCAACTGTGGTTGCTGAGTATTTGCATAAGCTTACCTGGATATCTAGCTTTATTGCCAAACACTTACTCTACCTATTGTATAGGTGCATCAATGGCTGAGTTTGAAAAGGATATCTATGAAAAAAAAAAAAAAAGGAGGAAATATGAAATACGGTTGAATAAATAGAGGTCTTGGTTTGATTGAATAATCAATAATAACATGATCAAGACAAATGCAAAATATCAAAGAAACAATTGAATATAATCAATAAATGCTCAACCAAGATCATAAGTACGTGCAGGGGCATACAAGTTCAGGACCTCGACGGCACCATAGAAAGCCTTATGTCAAGGGTATTTATCTGTAATTTAAGAAACAGTGCAATTTAGCTGCAATTTGAGCAAACATCAGGGTGCTTCATTGAAATTTTCCCATTTCTAAGATCATCCCAAATTATCTATATGAATATGAAGAAAAACAAGGCAAAATTAGAAAATAGATAACATAGGAGCTAGAGGAGAGCATATAATTGGATTGGATCTTGTCAAGAGTGAAGACAGAGTTGGAAGAAATGACAACAATGGGAGTTGGCGTTGGTGCCAACATTTTCAAAGGCCGATTCCATATGCTCTTTTCTTCCTCCTCCTACTCTTGTTGTGTAAAGCAACAGCTTCGGTTTTCACTTGGAAGAATCGGTCATGGTGGTGTGTCTTTTTCGTCAACACTTGGAAGGATCGGTCATGGTCACGGTGGTGTGTCTTTTTGCACTAACCCTAATCCTAATTCGGAGACTGTTACAACAACCGAATCATCACCATCAGACATAATAAAGGATGCAGGTAACATGCTCGACATAAGGGTTGGTCGAATCATCAAAGCTTGGAGACACGAGGAAGCAGATTCTCTTTACGTGGAAGAGGTTGATGTTGGTGAGGCTGAACCTAGAATTATCTGCAGTGGCCTCGTCAACTACATTCCTATTCACCTCTTGCAGGATACAAAAGTGGTTGTGCTTGCTAATCTCAAGCCTAGGAACATGCGTGGTGTCAAGTCCAATGGTATGCTTTTAGCTGCCTCCGATGCTTCCCATCAAAATGTTGAGCTTCTTCAACCTCCCGAGACGTCGTTGCCTGGTCACAGAATCTGGTTTGGCGATCAGAATCAGCCCCCTCCTACTACTACTCCTGCCACACCCAACCAGGCAAGCAAGCAAGCAACCATTGTTTGTGCTTTGGATTACTCTATTTGTCAAATGTAATTTAAAGTTAGTTATTTGCATTTGATTTTGCAGATTCAGAAGAAAAAGATTTGGGAATTGGTTCAGCCTCATCTCAAGACTAATGCTTCTTGTGTTGCTATGCTTGGAGAGGATTTGATGCTGACTTCTGAAGGTGCAGTGGTGTGTGCATCTCTCAAGAATGCAAATATCGCTTGATCTCAAACTCCAAACTGCAGTCTACTTGGGTGGGTTGTGGGTTGTGGGTTGTGGGTTCCCATAAATCTTATATGTCTTATGAATTATGATTTCCATTTTCAGATCAAACTTGATGTAAGCACGAATTCAGTATAGAGTGCTTCAATTCAGACTTGACAGAAAACATTTTTTTCAGCTCTTCAATTCATTTAACAATCCAAACAAGAAGAGATATGATACTTTTTTGTAGTACTTCAAAGCCATATTCTTGGTCGAGAACATCCGAGTCCATAGAGCAATCCATCGACAATGAGAGTCACCTGTATCCACCTTATATCCCACAAACTCTCAAGTTCTAGTAACTAGAATAGGTTTGGAGGGTCTCAGGCTAAGAATTACGATTGCAATAGCTAGCTTTTCACTGCGGCAAAGTAGAATTTGCTCGTTTTCCTCTTCCTCAACATCTTGGAGAACAAAACTAGATACTCAGCATGATAATCCAACCTAGTCACATAGTCATCTCCACTAATAATTCATCTAGTATCTTGTTTATCTGTTCTGATTGTGGATGGGACCTATCTCCCCCAAAAAATGCATGAGTAATCCCATTTATCTCAACCCAACTGCATCCCGCGCTTTTCTTAAAACCTTGGTCCCTCTGCATGATTCTAACGTTTGCCGCATCATCCCATCTGCTGACAGTGCTATACATATTGGATAAAAGGACGAAATTTCCAGCACCTTCAGGTCCTAGCATCTGAATTTTCTTTGATACTTCTTCTCCAAGCTCAACATTCTTATAGATCCTACAAGCAGCAAGTAGAGCACCCCATACATGAACATCAGGCTCAAATGGCATTTCATCTATGAATTTGCATGCCTCGTCCAATAGTCCAGAGCGGCCAAGTAGATCCACCATGCATATGTAATGATCCATTTTGGGGACAATGTTAAGACCTTGAATCATGTAATTGAACAGTTGCTTCCCTTCTGTAACAAGTCCTGAATGGCTGCAAGAAGATAAGAGACAAATGAAAGTCACAGCATCTGGTTCTAAACCCACACCCTTCATTTTATTGAATAACAAAAGCACTTCCTTGCCAAGCCCATGAATTCCATAACCATCTATCATTGAATTCCATGAGACGATATCCCGCCTATCCATCCCATCAAAAACTTTTCTAGCAATATCAATCTTCCCACACTTCGAGTACATGTCAATAAGAGCATTGCAAATTGAAGTATCCGCTACAAAGCCTCGGGTAATCGAGAAACCATGTCCACAAGCACCGTGTTTTGGGGAAGCCAAATGTGAACAAGTTGGCAGGACACTGACCATGGTTGCTGAATCTGGTTCTATCCCGGACAACTGCATCTTATGGAAAATATGTAAAACCTCTTGTGCATAACCATTCTGTAAACACCCGGAGATGATGGCGTTATATGTAATTGTATCTTTCGGATTCATTTCATCAAAAAATCGGACTGCATCATCTATGATCCCACACTTTGCATACATTGAAAGTAAAGTGTTCCCTACCATTATATCTAAGAGAAAGCCAGTTTTAATTGTGAAACAATGAATGCGTCTCCCTTTGTTCAGATCAGTTAACTTAGCGCAGGCTCGAAGTACAGTGCCAAGAGTCGCTGGTGTTAGGTTCCTTGCATCCTCGATCACCATTCGATCATATAGTTGTAATGCTTCTCTCATAAATTCACATGTCACATAAGCTCCAATCATAGCACTCCATGTAACTCCATTTTTGACATCCATTAAATTAAAAAATCTGCTAGCATGAGTTATGCACCCACATTTTGCATACATGTCCAAGAGTCCAGTTCCAACCACGACATCATTGTCGAAACTCCTACTAACACAGTAACCATGCAAGGCCTCGCCTTGTTTCAACTCACTGGCTCCTGCAACTGTTGGAAGAACCGCTACAATCGTTGAAGAGTTGGGATTGATTCCTTCTTTCTGCATTTCAATAAACAAATGAATCGTGTTATCATAGGATCCATGAAGTGAAAATCCAGCGATCATAGCATTCCATGCCACAACATCTCTTTGAGACATTCCATCAAAAACCCATTTAGCCTGATCCAAATCCCCACATTTGGCATACAAGTCAATCAAAGCAGTGCAAATATAGATATCCAAATTGAGCCCAAGTCTTTCAGCATAAACATGTATTTCTCTACCGTCTTCTATTGCTTGTAAACCGGAACATGCTTTTAACACAAACGGGAACGTGAATTTGTTTGGCAAAATACCCGATTGGAGCATCTCATAGTACAAATCGAGAGCTCTCTCAAAGGGTCCATTCCATGCATAGGCTCTTATCATCAAGTTATAGAAAATGACATTTGGTTCAGGAATTGTGTCGAATAGGTACCGTGCAAGTTCAATTTCATTGCAGGAGACGTACAAACGAGCAAGTTTTTCTAATACAAAAGGATTATTGATGTAGGTATTGTTGTTTTCAAGGAGATGTGGATGGATTTTCTTCCCTTTAGCTAGTGACTTCGATTGAATACAAGTTTCAAGGAGCCGCGTGTATTCAGTGAGTGCAAGCTCTGGGGCTCTAATGGCGGTTACCCTTTTGAGAGATTTCAAAGATAATTTAGTTAAAGAGAGCTTTGTGATGGACATCTCAATCGCATCGCTGGTGGTTGGCTACTTGGCTCTACAAAAAGTCAAAAACCAGCATAGTGATCGAGACGGGGCATTTGGCCCATCGAGACAAAAGCTTGACAAAGAACTATGAGATCTTAGCTATACATATGGGAGCAATAAATATGCAGAAAGGCCACCTGAAATATTAAATATATAATAAGAGAGAGATTTGGAAACAATCTAATCAAAAAAATTTTAAGAAAAATAATAACAATAATGTATCTATTATTACAAAAACAAAGAATTATAATTGAATTACAAATCAAATGTCAAGATATAGTGTGATGTTCATTTTAGAAACTTGAAAATGATGAGGAATAACATACATAAACATCATTGACGGATGAGAACTATTCCGTCTCTCTCATAATTTTGTGTTCTTAAATCACAATCAGCAAAATCCAATGGTAGAAACCGGGAGAAAAATAGAATCTCATATCTGCTGCATCACAGCATGAAAGTGAAGTGGTGATATTTACATTCATCATCATCTTCTTCTGTTTAATCGTATCCTTAAATGATCAATCGTATCCTTAAATGATCGTCCCGTCTTTTATAACGGAGTTTTTTAACACCACGGTAATACCAGACCGAATATAGAACCCTTCGGATGGTCTGTCAGCCTCTTCCACATTCTGCAACAAACCAGAAAGCTGTTCATTAGATCAATATAGAGTTGATATAGTGAATGAACAAGAACGATAATAAAGAGACGAAAAAAATACAAAATCATTGACAAATGTTGAGTTATTTAACTTACATCCTTGTTTGCAATGATCACATTCTTTCCAATTCTAGCATTCTTGTCAATTATACAGTTCCTGCATGATAGAGATTTATACACTTGGAAGAAATTCATATAATGCTGCAAGAGCAATATACAATAGGTTAAGTGAATGAAACTTACATGATTTTGGTACCTCTTCCAATGCCTACCGGGACTTTGCTCTCGGCCAAAAGGGCAGCTATCTCTGCCTCAGTTTGGTAATAATCAGCACCCATCATCATCGTATCCTGTCAAATTATAGTTCGAATTCGATGGAATAATATAAACTAATTTATATCTGTAGATTGTGATTCTTTACTTGAAGAGCCTAAAACACATTCTGTATATCTGGGAATAAAGAACAAGGAAGACAGGTTACCTTCAGCTCAACACCGTATTCCAGTCTTGAACGAATTCCTACGATGGAATGTTCCACACTGCACTCCCTCAAAAAGCAACCATGGGAAATTATAGAATCTTTAACCTACAAATAAGAAACAGTAATTGTTACACAATCTCAATATGCAGCAAAAGAACTATGACATGTTATTGGTGCGACCATTGAGTTTAGGGGTATACCCGACACTGCTCTATTTTGGTTGGCGGTAGAAATCGAGGAGATGTGAAAATTGGCTTTGATGGATCGTAGAAGTGAAACTTGGGAGGCTTCAAAAAATATATATATGCAGCTCAATAACCTGTTTAGATAACAAAAGACGGATCATAGAAAGTTTAAAAGAAAAGTGTACCTGATCTGTCAAGGACAAATTCGCATCAAAAAAGGATTTGATTGTCCCGATATCTTCCCAGTAACCGTTGAATAAATATGCCTGGCACGGAAGGGAAAAAAACAGCATTAGTCCTTGACAGACTTCTGTAGTATTAACTTAATAAAAGTGAGCTAAATGCACACTTGCATACACATGCAAATCAAGTTATCTCAATTCCATGATCGATATCAGACAAAGGTAAGATGTAATCAGCAATAATCAGTCTGAAAAACAGTCGTTAATTAACAAATACTAATTCCTCATTATCTTTAACTTCAAGATTCTACCTGAACTTTAAAATCTTTCATAGCCATTGGAATGACTTCTGATCCAAAATCATTGGCCGTTGGATAATGCCACCTACAGAAGCAAGAAAAAAAAAAAAAACATTTGTTCACATTGCAGGAATAGCAAAGAACTATATCCAGCAGTCAAAAAACACTCATGAACAAAAGAGCATAAGAATAAAACTCAAAACAAAAAAGGAAGATGATTAATTCAATCGAAAATCAATTTAGCCCACCCTGATCATACGTTTTACAATACAAAGATCAATTATTATACTATAGCAAAATTTAGCACACATCAGTTAAGATAGACTGATTGACTAACGATAAACTTCAAGAGATTCAAATTTGTCAAAACGGGGCACATAAAGATAGAACAAGAATGTTGGGAAAATATACTAGGAGAAGATAAAAATAGAGTGGATGCTACCTCTGTATGTCACTAAAACTATGCAATGGAAGTAGATTTAGTTTACCTGAGAAGTTTTAATAGAACATCTGTTCTGAACAAATAGACTCCCATTGAAGCAATGTACGGGAAATTTTTGGCTTCCGAAACTGATAGTCCTAGAAGAGTTGTGTCTACTTGCTGCAACAACAAAATACTTTTAATTGAATACATATCTATTAATCGATTTCTATAAATATTAATCAAGTGAACATAAAAAGAGTAACAACCATAGATCTCAAACTTTCACCCTTTGGTTTCTCAAGAAACTGTCTGATCCTTCCTTCTTCATCAACCTTCACCAACCCAAAATCTGAAGCGCGACTGTTGGAACAAAAAAGACAGAAGAAACTTCAACTTAGTAGCTTGGAGGCAATTTCCTTTTCTAGATAATATTACAATCTTTTGCAGGCTATTTGTATATGTTCAGTAAAATATTTGGATCTATCATGCTATAAGTAATTACCTCTCATCCACTGGGATACAAGAAACTGATATATCGGCACCTGAATCGATGTGATGCTGCAGATTATAGATATCAAGCATTTTTAACAAAATTATATAAAAGGTGTAACATATAGAGCAGAGAAATAAGTATTTAGTTATCGCTAAGGTTTAACCTGCAGAAAGTCCATGTAATCCATTCGATAAAGATGATCACCAGACAATATGAGGATGTTCTCAATGTGTCTATGCTTAGCATCCTACAGAGTACAGAAAAAAAAAAAGAACCACAAATGTGTCATCAATGTCGATAACATCAGAATCTACAGATATCTTGGATAACTATATAAGCTAATAAGAAACTTGGAGGGGATTCAAATTACAGGACACAGATTTAAATGAAATTTCGCATACCTCAAACATCCAGATGAACTGTCTTACAGCATCTGCTGTGCCTTGAAACCACTTCTTCCCAGATTCACCAGGCGTTTGAGTGGCTGCTAATACCTAAAATGTTAAGAGAAGAAAAATTAGAAGCATAGGCAGTTAATCAATGGTGTGTGTATATCATTGCCTAACAATAACAATGTACTTATTCAACATACCTCAACAAAACCATCACCAAAGTTCACACCATTTCCCAAATTATAGGTTCTAGCAATGTGACGGTTGAGAGATTGAGAATTAAACTGTGTGAGGATGTAAATTTTGTTTATTCCACTGTTGATGCAATTACTCATTGGGACGTCTATCAGTCTATAACATCCCCCAATTGGTACCTTAAAGATCAAGTCAACAATCCAAAACAACATGAACATGTTAAAAAAAGCATTCAGATTCAATTCTATTAAACCAAAAAAGGAATTCAGAACTTGGAATTAGCTTACTGCTGGCTTAGCTCTTCTTCCAGTAAGGGGAAAAAGTCGTGTCCCTGCTCCACCGCCTAATATGATGGAGGCCACAGTCTTGGGGTCTGCTTCTGGTTTTGTAAACATTGGTGCCTGAAAAGTCTGCATATATACAAGTTCATAAATGGACAGAATTCAAGGAAAGTACTAAATAGTGGAACACATGAAGAAAATGATAATGAGGAGATTATAAAACTAAATTTTCCAATTCAAAGAAGTTAATGCAGGGGTTGAAGCTACCATAAAATCTTTAGCAACATCTGCTAGAATCGAAGTGGTCACATGTCGTTTAAATGTTGCACATTTTCTTCTGGAATTGTTAGACTTCCCCAACTGAACACCTGATATGTTGATATTGGGCTGCCTAGAGCCAACTCTAGTGCCGAAAAATGAGGAAGATGACAAGAACCTCTCATGGTGAGATGATGATGACGATGATGGCATTGCCATGTTTGAAGATAAAGAGCTGAATCCATGCAATTCCATTGCTACAAGTGACTATGTACCAAGTTTGATATATGCTTATTCAATGATTCTCTCCCTCTATAGAATGAAAATGAGCTCAAGAAAAAGACCCTCCTGCCTTCTGCTTTGTTGTTTCTCTCTTGTCCCCTTTCAATAGATTACACAACAAAAAGAATTGAATCAGATTATCTATGCATCTAAAATTCCACACCCACAAGTATTGGGATTTGAAATCACTACTTCCATTAAAATAAAATATAAAAAAAAGTAAACAAAAAACAAAAAACAAAATCCAAGCAAAAGAATGGAAACAGCTGACTCAATCTCATTAACAAGCCAATGAAAAAAAAAAAAAAAGCAATGTAAATGCAGATATAATATACTAAGAAAAATGTAGAATATTTAATAACATGAAAAAAGAGAATAAACCAAGTAAATACATGTTCTTTAATGGTGATCAACAACAACAGCAACATTAGATTTGGCATTGTTTTGTGAATAATATAAAGTTGAAAGTTGCCTCAGGACAGAGAAAAGAATGGCTCCAACATAACAACAAAACTCTATTGTCCATAAAAAATCTGTTGATATGAAACTGAGTCAAGTTTTCGAGATTCTCAAAAGCTTAGAGTAAAAGCTTCCATTATTTAACATCACTATCTTATATATAACGTTTAAGATCGTACGGCGTTTCCCTCTCATTGGGACTAACATGTTCATGCATGCATTCATCATCATCATCATCATCATCATCATTATCATTATCATTTATATTCTTTTTCTATATAAAAAGAAAGATTAATTATAATAAAAGTAAAATAAATAAATAAACTCACTCGCTGACTTTTCTGCGATAGAATGAGGTGGAGACACTGACGAAATTAATCTCCATTGATTACTGTAAAATAATCAGTTGCCAGAATCAGCAATGAAGTGGTGGAGAATGTGTAAAATATTCCCATGAGAGAATTGATGAGAGCTAGCGATTTTATATTTATTATATTATGATTTATGACTACTTCACACTTCACAGTCAGTTTTAGTTTGTGCACTTTTGAGTTAGTGAGAGTGATTAAGTGAAGTGAGTCATCAGTTTAGTTAAATTAAACCCCACAAAATACGGAGGCCAGTTTTCTTTTGATTTTATCTCACTTTCTTGTTACGCCTACGTCTACTCATAGATCCATAATTATTGCTTAGTTGTTGACAATCTTTATATAAATAAAATTGAATTCAAAATAATAATAATAATAAAACAAAAAAATTTATCATTTAAGTAATTTTGTTTTTGCTATGTTTACTTGTAAAGGAATGACAATTAACAACCTAATACTAGTCTATATGTATCGATAAGACCTGAATGTCATTCAGAACAAAAACAAAATTACTTAAATGATAAATTTTTTGTTTTATTATTATTATTTTAAATTCAGCTTTATTTATTTAAAGGTAGTCAACAACAAAACGGTAATTATCGATACTCTTATCACACTTTCTTGTTACGCCTACTCCTAGATTCATAATTATCGTTTTATTGTTGACTACCTTTAAATAAATAAAATTGAATTCAAAATAATAATAATAATAATAATAAAACAAAAAAAAATTATCATTTAAGAAATTTTGTTTTCGTTATGTTTATTTGTAAATGAATGAGTGAATGACAATTGACAACCTCACTTTTCTGGGTTTCATTATTATGAGATCTGGGTTTGTTAGATCTTGAATTCAATTATTTAATATTCGACCTAAATATCCAAATTATTAAAACGTTAATTATATTTCTGCTATTGAAGCTATTATTCGATGTTTCAAATGTTACCCAGGACCAGTTTAATCTCTTTCAAAAAAAAAAAAAAAAAAAAAAAAAGTTTAATCTTAAGTGCAAACAAAGTAGTCTATTATATTTGAAGATAAAGATAAAAGATAAAATGGTCTACAATTTACCAAAAGTAACAGCCTTCAAAGTGTTTTCAAACAAAAAGTTTGGCTACTCTGAGTCTGATCATAAAATGGAATTAGCAAACTTTTAATAGTCACAGCCGGAAAATATTAAATTCGAGCCGCAGAGCTACCATTTATCAGGGTTACCTTCTGTATATGGGTCTTATTTCAAGCACATATGCAATCAAAGAGGTGAATGGCGAAGGCAGTGAGACTAGAAAGAGGCTATCAATAGAGAAACAGCAGGCTATGCTACTAAGCTGTACAAAAATTACATTTGACGAGCACTTTACGATATTCTAAATTTATTTATCAATCCTAAGGTTATTACAGAGATGTCCAAGTTCAGGCCTCGCATTCATCCATGATTCAAATTTTGTCTCCGGTGAGCTGCAGTAGAGATAGGACCTGAATGTGATTAAGAAGAAGTAACGCCTGCAAATTGACAGAAGAATCATGGTAATTAAGGACCAACTGGGATAAAACATGCCAATCAGGGAAATTATAAGAGATCTAATTGCTGAGGTTTGAAAATTAACCTTAAGGCCTTGATACCCATATCCATGAAGTGTGCTCGTTGCTCATCATCATCGTTGGGCAACTTCTCAAGTTCCTTAATGTTTACAAGAATATCATCTCGTAAATGTCCCGCACCTGCACATCTTTAAAAATGTAGAAACAAACTCAGCACCATCAGTAGTTAAAAGGTATCTCAGAAGCAGTTTAAATCGTGCAGAAGGAATACAAAAGCAATTTCATGTATCTATTATTGGCAGAGACAAAACAACAAACGGCCGCAGAGTTTTTCTTCTCTTGAAGATGAAAGGCAAGTACTATAAGAAGAATAAAATGAAACAATGGTAAAATACTACAATTATTCTACTTTACATTGTAGATTAACAGGCTTTCATGCTTTTTTCATCGCCCTATGTATGCTTGAATTCAATTTTCCTTTTTCCAAAGTAATTTACCTTTCAATAATAGCATCAACATCCATTTTGCTCTGAGGACCATAGACAAGAACTCTTGTAAGGCTTAATATGTCCCGGTAATCACCCATCTTCCATGCTACTTCATCAGAAACCCGAGAAGGTAAATTCTCTCCATTCATCGAATATAGATGTGTATTAACCAAAGATTGCTGAACATTTGATTCTAAATTTTCCTCTGCATTAAGTCTAAGACAAACAATTGCCATAGCATATGCAACTCCTCCAAACCCTGTGTGTGACACAAAAAGGTAACGCCCTGCAACACTATAAAAAAAAAAAAAGATCTCTTAGTTTTATAATATCAATTAAACATTTAGGAAATCTGATAAAATAATAAAAATTAAACTCAAGTAAAATTTTCAACAAAAAAAAAAAAAAAGAGTATGTACAGAATAATGCTTAAAGGGATTTCTTCCAATCCGACTAATCAAACTATAATTAGACTTCACAAATCTCTCTCTCTCTCTACCATTTGAGCTTCTAGTGTTCTATCATTAAGAGTAAAGAATCCTTTAAATATTATTGGTAGAAAAGCTTAAATCTATAAAATATGAGAAAAATAATATCTTTAGTTAGTGTCAAGGACAACTTTCTCAACCACATTCAATATTATTTTCTCTTTATGATTGACTGATACAGATATGAATCAACAATTATATTTTTAGTAATGTTCATTTCAGTGAGCTGGTTTATATTTACCTCAAATAATGCCACCAAAACCATAATATGCTACATTCCAGCCGTTGAATTGCCTTCGGATCAGCAATGAAAGAAAGAACAGGAGGAAAAGGATGCAATCACTTTAGTCCGAACTACCAAATTGGAAAATGTTGAAGAACTTGGCTATTTAAGTAATAATTTTCTTAACAGAAGACCTAGGAAGGAATAGAATGTGAAGATGGGGATTCAAGCTTGAGAGACTTGAACCAAGGCTCAAAGTACAAACACTACAATGGATGACATCTTTCAAACATTACAATTACATAACTACTGTAGACAAAAGGTAGCTCACAATTTACAGCCTTCGGCATGTGTGTGAGTACGTCTTGTGCATGCATATACTTACATGAATTGCAACATGAATTTGGTTAGTATCATGCAAAGTTTGCAAACTAAAGGGATAAAAAAAAAGCCACATTGCTGACAGTAAGCAAGCTACATAATGATACTTACTTGTCTTTACAGCATTGTATCGCATCAACATCGGAGGCTAAAGCCTCCCTCTCTCTAGTTAGTGGTATCCTCCTATATGTTATATTATACCCCTCGTCTTTTAGAGCAGTATACACTTCAGCAGGGGACTTCACATCATCTGCAAAGATGTTTTCCCAGTATCCTATTACATTGTACTGATTTGATGCAGGGTTATATTCTTCGCGATGTAAAAGCATTCGACCACCAGATTGTCTGACCTCACATAATATATCCTCTTTTAGCCTGGCCTCCATGTGTTCTACCTGCATAATGGTTAAAAGAAAGGAAGTCAGAAACTTACTTGGCTGAATAAATTTATCTACAGGACGAAAAACATATTAATCATGACATTACCACTGGACCAGTAATTCCCACATGCTTGAGTGTTTCAAAATGATTATTAAGCTCCCTCAGGACAAATGGTGTGCCATTAATGTAAACAACTGCCTCCTCTCTCAGATCTGTTAATATCACTTTCTGAGCTCCTTCTGCTTTGGGCTTGGCACCTAAATATGCCAGCATCTCTTTGGCACCAGCGATTGTTGGAGTTGCCATACTATATACAGGGTATCCATCCACCTGAAGCAATCAAAAGTTTGAGTTATAGTGTTGCAGTTAGATACTAATTGTCTCCCTATCTACAAGCTTAAACTTTTCGGTTCAATGCAACTAACCATGGTAAAACCAATTTTACCAAGAAGTCCATGAGATCTATAACAGTATAAAAGTTTTAGCATACCACACACTTCCTCTTGATAACCAAATTATAAGCTTCTCATGCAACCTTAAATATAAACACAAGCACATGCCTGTGTGCGCAAATTTAAGATAATGATTTAAAGAATATGGAAGATAACCATTACGATTATCCAGACAATATAACAGCAAGCCAAAATGAACTTGTATCCCATCATAAGCAAGGTTATAGAGAACTCTAGGAAAACTATTGTGCATCATTTAAAAGCTATGTAAAAATGAAATACAGAAGCGATCCTTGACTCCAATATGAAATTTGATTGTAGAGGATATTTCATTTGGTTTATAAGCTTCTCATGCAACCTTAAATATAAACACAAGCACATGCCTGTGTGCGCAAATTTAAGATAATGATTTAAAGAATATGGAAGATAACCATTAAGATTATCCAGACAATATAACTGCAGGCCAAAATGAACTTGTATCCCATCATAAGCAAGGTTATAGAGAACTCTAGGAAAACTATTGTGCATCATTTAAAAGCTATGTAAAAATGAAATACAGAAGCGATCCTTGACTCCAATATGAAATTTGATTGTAGAGGATATTTCATTTGGTTTATGACATTGCCATTTCATCCAAGAACTTGAACAAGACTTAGATATTTGAAATCTCTCTGTGAAAACTTTTATGACGGATAACAGAATTGTATTTACACTTTATGGACTGTTATGTTCATGTTTTTCACCAATGCATGTTCCAAGGGAGGGACAAAAAAAGAAACATACCTTTTTAGATCTTATGCATCAATATTTCCAACTGAGATGATTAGTTAACATTATTTTTTAAAGAATCAATAAGAAATTTATTAATCAATCAACATTATCAAAATAAATAAATATATATTTGCCATGGTTAGGCAAGCCAGAGGAAGAATGTTATTAAGATTTCATCATCTAGTAACAAGCTTAATGAATACTAATTATTATGTTGCATGTGAAGAATACTTGAGATCAAATTAATAGCATTAGCTACAGAAAATAATAAATAATAAACAATAAGTTGCCTACCTCGTAAACATGTGGAGCACCATGAATCTGTATGTGACTGGAAGTTCTCTGACCTGGAAAGACATACATCTTTAGTATAGAACCTTTCCCCAAAACAGAACCATTACGGGTCTTGACTATAGCCTCCATTACTGCATCTCCATGCTGGGTTTCCTGTGGTGCTCGTAATTCCTCCTGTATTGCAGAACTGACTTTAGTTATGCCACATATGAGTTTTATGAAGAAAAACGTTAGCAAAGCAATGCGTTCATTTAGCTCAAAATGCTACATCAGTAGAGAGAAAATTACAGGGACAGTAAAGAATCGCCCAGGCCTAAATCTTATGCTCCATTTCATTGCTTGGACCTCTGGTCTTTGACGCAACCAACTTTTAAATGTCATCCTGGATTCTACTTGTCCACAGGATCCATCAAATGCTTCACTTCCAAGATATGCTGCAAAGGCAATTAATCGGAAGTACCGCTCCAAGTATTCTGCACCACGGTTCAATGCAACCCTCCTAACCCTTGGTTCAACATGCTGTTGATTGAATACCTTTCTGTATTGCAAGACAGCTTGGCGTATGTTCTGCAGTGCTGAACATCTATCGATAATAGCATCCAAGGCTTCACGGCATTCAACCCCATTATCAAATAGTCTTGTTATTTTCCACAACAAGAGAATATCATCAATGCCAAATGTACGACCTTTCTCTATATCAGTTCTTAATTTCATGACACTGGAGGTAGGTGCAGCATCAATACATCCAGTTTCTTCGCCACTTGAGCTATCACTATCCAAATCTTCACGGTTCACATCATCCACAAGGACTTTAATAGGTCTCCCATAATCAACTCGAAGCTTCACAAGACAGGCAATTACAGTACCAGTAGTTGTCCTCCCTCTACCCATCTGTAAATTATAAAACAAAATATATATAAAAAAGAGGTAACAGAAGAACAAAAGCCAAATAAATATAACAGAATCATGATTTCTACGGAAATTTACAGAGGAAGAAGTGAACTAATGCTTTAAAGCTTTGACCTGGCAATTGAACACGAAAGCAGTATCGTTGCAAGCAGAAGCAATATTTGCTACCAATGTGTCAAAATCAGAACTTTTGGGAGCTTTACCGTCTGTGATTGGCACACGTGCATATTTAATGGGTAAACCATCATCCTCCAAGCATTTGAATACCTCTAGTGGAGTTTGAACAGAATCAGTATTCACATGTTCCCAAGCATCAAATATTTGACCATCATTTGTTTCATGGATGACCATTATAGCACCCCCATAACGTTGAGCTTCCCGCAGAATATCTTCTTTCAATCGAGCTTCCATTCTTTCCACTCTCTCACGATCAATTCCCTGAATGCAGATATCATAGTATCAACTACACCAACTAGGACTGGAAATTTTGCAGGAAAATAGAAAGCAGCACACTAAAAAAAGCAGCCATTCCATGTCAGACACAGTATTTGTGCAATATTTCTAGGACATATATGTTTCCTTATACTAATATCAGTCACTTCAGTACAAATGCTCAAGAAAATCTACTTGAAAAAAAATATCATGCACTGTGATAACCTGCCTGTATTCTAATTTTCAAAATGCAGACACAAAAAATTACAGTATCCTTTCCGTCTCTCTTTCCTGGTTACTGAAAATCTGTGATCAGGCTCAGGTTGAAACAAGGAAAAAAAGTGTGGTGATCTAAAGTCCTTGAAATTTGTTAGAATGCTTGGTTTACTGAGTGTCTAGGTTCAAGTCTCCCTACCATTGGTCTGGTGGTTACTAAATAATTTCCATGCACCACAAGGTCAATGCAGTTGGGGATCATTTGCCAACACAAGCCATGCTTTTCAGAAAAGCATTATTGTACATTGACTCAGATTAGTTCACCAAGTCAAATTCCTTTTACAAATAGCACAACAATTGATATATCTAGAAGTGCATAAAAGCAAAATCAAGCCTAAGCCAAAAGCTACACCATATGTATCTTCCACTTCAACAAACAAAAGTCCATATATAAAGAAAGAGAAAGGAGTATAATATACCGAGTACTCTAACATATTTTTGTAAGGTCTCTCAACTTCACGGAGAACAAATGGTTTCCCATTAATGTAGACAACAGGTTCTTCTCTCATATTGTGCCAAAATACTGGGCAACGGCCTTTAGAGCTGCCAATCCTCTTAATGACGGATCTAATGCCATCAATAGTTGGGTTCGCAACTCCATAAACTGGAAACCCAGGAACTTCCCTGAAATTAGGTGCACCTTCCACTCTCTCTGGTAAACTGAGACTTTGACAACCAGGACAGTGATCACTTTTTAGAACAGTTTGACTTCCAAGAACTTGTCCATTTCTCAGGGCAGCAACGACACCCATCTCATGAGGGCGGCCATCAGCAGATTCAGCTATTGTCATTAGAGAGGGCTTTGTACTCGCATATCCAAGAGCCCCCATTGGATCTCTTCTAAGCAACCTACAAGATGGCACAATTGCAGCTAAAGAAATTAGCCATAACAATAAAAATGCATAAGATAGTATGACATCATCTAGTTTTTTCATTGATACTGAAATAAGTAAAAGATACCAAAGGAGCATTGAGATAAATTGATCAACTGAGACATAAACCTATAGATGATTTAGTACCAATTACCAAATAGTGAACTGATTCATGTGGTATGACCAAAAAGGGGAAGGGAGGACAAAAAACGATTAAGCTAATAGAGAAAAAAACAATGTAGTTTTCGAAGAGCTTATAGAATTATGGCAACAGGGGAATGACGGGGAAAGACTCACGTAGGTGACTCCAACTAGTTTGGGATAGACTCGATTAAGTTCAACAAAATTGAGTTATTTTCGTGTCTTTGTCTAGATTGATATATAGGTTTAAAACAGAATAGGAGAACTTTGCAAAACATCCACTCATATGTGTACCTGCGAATAATGCTATAGAGCTCGGGCCTTGCTTTCATCCAGTCAGCGAAACTGCTATGACCAAAGGAACTAGAACGGAGAGCGTCTCTTTCTGAATGAATATATACAGCAAAGCAAATAAGAAAGTAATATCTCTCTAAGTACTCCATAAAGAATGAAAGAGATGCCTCTCTCTTCATCTCATCTGATTGACGCAGAATACTACTTCGATAAGTGGCAATCGCTTCACGTAAGTTCTGTAATTCAATAAATAAATACTTCAATGAGGTGAAAACCCATAAAAGATAAAACAAAAATAAAATAAAAAAAATTAAATATAAACAGCAATAAAATATACCCAAATGGTTTAAGATACTTAGAAGGTCATACCTGCATGGAAGAACACTTGTCAATGACTTTATCAACTTGTCTTTTTCCTTCAACGCCACCCTGTATATGGCTTATTGATAAAAAGCTCCAAAAAAGAAAAGGAAATTTGGCTAAGAGAAATCTATGATCATCTATACCTCTAAGACCCGTATCAAGCTTCTTATGACTGCATATTCTCCTCTACGAATTGCCTCCTCTGAGTTAGGCAAATTGTCAGTGACATTAGAACCAGAGTCAGAAATTCTGCCAATTGAATTTGATTTTGGGATACCTATAATATTTAAACATATGGCATTAGCATATATTATCATCAAGTGCAATCACACTATTACACTTATTCAGTAATCAAAAGAAGATAAAATTTCAACAGCATTCATCTCGGACTGTCATAAATCACAAAGTCATCTTAAAAGCAAATTTACACATCTTTCCAAGCAGAGCTCCTAGTATCTTTGGTTAACTGGTTGCTTATTTCTCCTATCCTATTCTCTTTTCAAGAACTGTCATCATCACCGATCAATGCTTTGGATATTTCACTTGTGATCTGTGATGATGCTTTCTTTGTTTTTTTTCCCATTAAACGACTTTAAAAGTATTTCCTTCTAACATGAAACTATATAATAATAGTCCAAGAGGTGATCAATTGATGCAATATTTTTCATATTTGCATATTTTACACCTATGCTTTGGAATTCCTATACTGCGGAAAAAATTTCAAGTTCAATCACCTACAAATGTCCTTGTCAACCTAAATCCTCAAAATGTTCAGACCATGATGGGTCTAATTGACAGGTTTGAACAGGACAGGTTTTGAGGAGTACATCAGGGATACAACACATTCCAAATTGTAATTAAGCTTTTGACCTTTAAAGAGGGAAAAAGCAGATACCTCCAATGGTCTTTACCTAGCTATATAACTATTAACTAATCTCTCTACTGGGATCAAAACCAAGTAAAGAAAGGCCCTACTTATGCTTACAACTTTAGATCAATTAGATTGACCAATTTGTTTATATAGCTTTGCTCTCCAACATGCACATACAAAATTCTCCATTTTCTCAGCATACAATCAAATTTCAGTCACAAATCTACAGCAAATGCGTCTAGAACAGCAACAACCTTCGTCCTAGCGCATAATTACGTTCTTATGACATCACTATAGACATAAGGAAATAGTGAAAGAAAAAAACCAGGAAAACCTTTATTAGTGAAGCAGAATAAATAGCTTGCTGTAAGTCATCAAAGATGACTACTATCATTTTCAGAACATTGAAATTCCTCAGGACACAAACTTAAGTGATATAAAGAAATTTAAAGTCGGTATGAAATTCTGTTGACCACAGACACAGTGATGGAAAATTTCAGAAATAGTAGAAAGGTGAAGTATGTTAGCCTTAAAGAAAATAGCAAGATTACCAGAAGCTCCAATTCGATTGAGGTATATCAGCATTGCAATAACCATCCCAGTTGTAGTTCGTCCACGTCCCATTTGACAATTAAAAATCACCTCAGTATGTAGATCAGCTTGAGAAATTTTATCAACCTGAACAAAAAACAGAGAATCATATTATTTTAGGAAAATTATGAAGGCCAGTGATTAGGGATGTACACTTTCCACCCGACCCGAAATGTTCGTGTTGGGTCGGGTTATATTGTTATAACCCGATTTCATATTGAGACGGGTTGGGTTATATGTCTAACCCGACAACCCGACCCGAAATATTCTTAATATATATATATAATTATAAAGAAACCCTAAACCTAACTTTTAACCATCAGCCATTCACTATTCACACAGCCACTGTCTCATCTATTCTCTCTCATTTCCAACCGATTTCTTCTTCTCTATTCACAGCTGCCGGCGCCGCTCGTCTGCCATCCGAGTCGTTGCTCTCCACACCGACGACATCTTCATTCTCCTCCACACAGCAATTTTTTTAAAACAGAGACTGTATTTTTTTTAATAGAGATTGCATTTTTTTTTTTAGAACAGATTATAGAGATTGCATTTTAGTTGCCTTAAATTGATTCAAATCAAATGACAGAAGTAAGAAAATTTTAGCACTCACAGATTTATTATGTGTATGTCTTCATTTCTTTCTTTTATTTTCTTTTTGTTTTTTCTTCTTCTTTTTTTGAATGTTTGCCTACTGTCTACTATGCATTAGTCTCTATTATTATTGGTAGAATTTCTTATAATTAATTAAATAAAAAGTTTTGGAATAAATCTGTGTGAGAAAGTTGAGTTTTACTTACAGTTGGATTTCTTGCCTGATATTCCAATTTTTATTCTTTTTAAAGATCTGATATTCTTTTCTATCTTTTTTTTTTAAAAAAAAAGAAAGATCTGATATTCAATTTTAGAGGTAAAGTAAAAGAAAACTATTGTGAAAGTGAAACATTAATCTAATGGAAGCAATTGCACCAACTCGACAAATATTTGGTTTGGTTGGGTTGAATTTTTCCAACCCGAAATATGATCAGGTTGGAAAAATTTCAACCCAACCCACAACCTGAAAACACCCACCCCTATGGCGGTCATATTCTATAAGCATAGCAGAAAAACTCAACATTGGAGAAATCTGTGTGCATAATGTAAACAAAAATGTTAACAAGATGCCTCATGAACGGATTCAAAGTCGAGTTGCTAAGGTTTTATAAGATACACAGGTGGCACCCTGGCCAGAACCACCAACTTAGAACAGCATTGCTGAACTAAATGGCAGTCATTCAACTAGTACCAGATTAAAAGATATTACATAATGATCAAAAGAACGATACTTATGCAAGATCAATGATGAAGAGAAAATCTTCGATTTCTCCAAATATGAACAGCAAATTTGGAAATAAGTAATTAATGTAATGAAAAAAGGTAACTATGTGATTCTCTTAAATACAAATCTTTAAACGTCATTGTTCATCAATCAAAAATCAAAATAAGACGTAAAACATGAAAACTTACCAAGATATCAAAATCCATCTCCTTTGGTGATTTTTCATCTGTTACAGGAACACGTTCATAATCAACAAGGTATCCTTCTACTTGTAATTCCTCATACACCTGCACCAAAGAAACAAGTTTGCAGCCACAACTAAATATGGTGAATTAACTGTATTTAATCATCACAAAAATCCAAAGTGAGTACAAAAGACTATACATTTAGCGGTGTCTTCACAGAATCACATGATACCGGTTCCCATTGGTCCACCATCTGACCATCTGGTAGTTCATCAGTGACAAGGATCTTATTTCCATATCTGCTATGTCAAATGTGCAAATAAAATTTGCTATCATGCAAAGCAAGAGTAACTGATGGAAAAGCCAAGTATGGAATATTTGCAAGATAAAAATAAACTCAGAAAAGGAAAAAAAAAAAAAAGGAAGTACCTTGCAGCTTCCATTATGATATCCTCTTTCAATCGGTCTTCCATTTGTTCAACCCTATCCCTGTTGATTCCCTAATTCCAGATAAAAAGTAACAAGAAGAAATTTAAGCAATAATAATTGCTGGTGCGTCCTGAACCTCTTAGAGTAGCCTGTGCATGTAAATCAATAACGTGTGTATGTATCGTAATATATCATGATCCAAAGTTCCCCAATCTCCAACAATTGGATACTCATAAAAGACCCACCATTATATAGCATATCCAAAAGCAATTGAAAGTAGTGTGTCAAAGACTTAACTTCCAAAATATATAGTGAAATTGTCAAGACTCAAAAAATAAAAAATAAAAAATAAAAATTTATCATACTATGCCACATATCTTCTTGGTGTTATTTTGAAATAAGATAACAAAATTTAGCACCATATGATTTAAACATAATTATAAGGTCTAAAAAAAGGCAAGATTCATTGCAATATGTGAAGGTGAAATACCACCTTAAAGTATCATACCGTATATTCGAGGTTGGAGAAGGGTCTCTCCGCATCACGCAAGACAAATGGACGTCCATTAATGTATACCACCTATTTCAATAATATATTGTTGTATAGGTTAGAACAACTAAATCCAATATACTATTCAGTTCTGAAATTGTTGGTTGTGTTATCATGTTAAGTTAAACATGCCAACCAGGCAACCACAGTCAACAAAGTCATTATAATAACTTTTCTCTTTTTCTGGTAAATGTTCACAAGTACACCATGACAATTGAAACTTTACAAATCAGTAAGTGCTTAGGTTATTATTTTTACTTCCAAGCACAAACTATCTAATCGCAATGGCTTCAGTAGGACTCCTCAGATAAATTAAATAGAAATTTTCCCCAATCACTGCACATTTTCATTTCATGTCAGGAATTTCAGTCCAATGCCATAAAAAAGATCAGATCATAAATATTGAGTATGAAATTTACTGTGTCGAACAAAATGACACCGTCATCATTATTAGCATAAGTTACAAGATAATCATCACAGTAATAACATTACTTTTATGGTCCTAATATATATAGAGAATGATGCTTGTTCTCAAGCATTCACCAGGGCAACGACAAAGAGATTGGCGGCAAAGGAATGCATAATAATTTCTCGAAATGTCTTTAAGCAAACCTTTGTTAAGCATGATATTAAGACAAGAGGTCATACTACATCTGTAAAAAAACAGTATCATTCTAAATACATTGGTCACAGCAAGAATAACAACTCACAACTCATAGAATCTACTAGTTAGAAGACTAACTAACAGTGGCACCATGCTTGCTAGTTGCTAAAGGAATCCAAGAGATAATATAATCTCTCAATGAATTAAACTAGGCACATTCCATAAGAAGCCACTACATTGATCTTACTAGCCAGAAGTTTATGTAATTGTCAATTGTTCTAATGTAAATTCGTAATATAGCTTCAATAACACAACATTCCATGTGATTAAAGTATTTTTTTTCCATGATTGTATTTAGTCCTACATTGAATTTGACACTTTGTGAAATTTCCTGAAAAACTTATTGCTAGAACATCAATAGTCCGAGTTGAAATGTTAATAGCAGATTTTCTCTTGGTCTTTGGAAATATCCTGAGAAGAAAGTTCCAACAATAATTTCACTGTATTTAAGTTCCAACTTTTTAGAAGTACTGAAAATCATACTCATGCGAAGATGATGGAATTTTATCACACTCGTGCATTTATCAACTAAAATCATAGCATTGAGGCCACGAACTTATCAACATATAGAACTCGTATGTTAAAGTATGGTTTACCGGCTCCTCACGAAGGCTAATCCAAAGAAGACGCACTCCTTTTCCATCTTTTTGGGCACCAATATGCTTGAGAACATTTCGAATTCCCTCAATAGTTGGAATTGCAACACCATGAACACGTAATGAGTCGGCCTAACATTAACCATGAAAGAGCAAAATAAATAAATAAACAAACAATAGAAACATAAAGGAATACTTTTTTCCATAAAACAAATCAGTGATTTAAAGTAGCAAATGCTTAACAATATGCATAAACGGATAAACCATAATACACATTAGATAGACACCAACATATCCAAGAACTTCGAAACAAATACTAAAATGCCATATGTAGCCTCACGACAAAGACCATGAACACGTAATGAGTCGGCCTAACATTAAGTCATTAACCATGAAAGAGCAAAATAAAAAAAATAAAGGAATACTTTTTTCCATAAAACAAATCAGTGATTTAAAGTAGCAAATGCTTAACAAATAACAACATGCATAAACGGATAAACCAGAATACACATTATCCAAGAACTTCGAAACAAATACTAAAATGCCATATGTAGCCTCACGACAAAGACCAAGGCTGCATTTGGCAACTTGGAATTGGACTATGGAAAGGTTAGGACGCCATATTCTTCAATTCCAAAATCTAATTCCATGCTGCCAAATGAGCTCTAGTGTTGTCATCCTGTTCCTGGAAGCAATCATTGAACACAATGAGACTAAAGACATTAACTGTAATATCACGCAATTAATAAGAACAAAAAAGACATTCACTTGTAATAAAAACAAAGTAAAATACACTTAAATCAAACATATCAATAGGTTTAATGTTAAAACACAGATGTAGAACTAAACAACTGAGATATGTACATTCATGTGAAATTTATGTACCAAAACCAATTGTGCGAGAAATTAAAAGCATTTTTAGAATGTGATTTTTTTCTCAAAAAATCCTATCAGAGGTGACCTAATCAGAAATGATCGTTTAAAGAAAAAGGTGATAGAGAAACCTGACGATAATTGGGAGCGCCGTCGATATGAGGAGTGAGGCGTTTATTATGACAACCAGGGAAGTGGTCGCTCTTGAGAATGGTTCGTTTTCCAAGTACTGATCCTCCTCTCATCTTCATCACCTGCTCTAGCTCTTTAGGTATCGACATTTTATAATTTCAACTCTTTTATCACCAACTCACCACTATTCTCACAAAATTCACAATTCACCCCTCAATTTCTCTGTATTATCAGATTTCCACCCACAATACTTATATTATGCACCCTACCTTATCTGTCCAACTTTGCCTGCTATTTGCACCAGTATGCTCTCAATTGAACTCGAGTTTCTTTAACAAAAACAAAAACAAAAAAATGGATTTATCTTCAGAACCCGAAACGCAACAAAGAAATTCTCTGCAAGACGACACAGCAGCTGAATCTCGAATTGAGATAGATAATCTTGGAGAAGGAATCTTGATATGAAAAATTGAACCGAGTTTGACGAAGAACAAGGAATTGATAAAGCCAAAGAGATAGATAGGAGTGAGTGAGAGAGAATATGAGTTGTTGATAATCAATTGGAGTGAGAAGAGTAGCTATTGGTGCATGTGTCGAAATATGAATTGAAGAGTGGTGGGGATTTTTGGATTACTTTGAGAGAGAGTAACGTGAAAGGCGTGTGTCTCCTTTTGTTGTGGTTTCGGGGAATTTGTTTTCCTCTTTTTCTTCTTTGGGTTTTTATAGTTCTTTTAGCCTGCCAAAATTTCTTAAAACGCGTTCGAATTTGTACAGTGGATATTCTTTTCGATTGGCTGTGGATACACCCATCAAAAGTCGCCACCTATTTCTCTTTATCTCTCTGCGTTTGCGCCCCATGTATAGGAGCACTCGGATTATCTTCTTCCAATTTTTTAATTTTTTAATTTTTTCTCGGATAAGCTCGTAAACACAATTAACAAATATCTATCTATCTGCGTCAGGTATTTTTTTTTTTAGTTTTTTATAATCCTACCTTAAAATTGTTTATATACCGGATTATCAGTTAAGTTACACCTCTATACTGGATCAATCAATTATTCATCGAAATCTTGCACTGGGTAAAATATATATATATCGGTGTTCGTTTGTTTATTTTTTTTATTTTTTTGTTTTTTTAAGAGGTATTGGTGTTAGTTAAAAAATGATACAACAAAATAACTGAATGTAACTGAAATTCATAAAACAATAATGTTATATATATATATATATATATATATATTTGAATGTGAACCACTCGTTTTACTTACTTTAACTTGATATGCATGTATCGAGGAGAGGTTATTGAACCTTGGTGATGGAACCACACTTGGGAGATTACAACCACCAAGACAAGTTATCATTGGTTTAATAATGTTATTTATTATCCAAATATATATATATATATATACATTTATAACTTATAAGATGAATAAGATGGTATAATAATTAAAAATCATTTACACTACCATTTTTTTTTTTTTGGATCAATTTTTAAATAATTCATATAAACAAAACAAAAGAAAATATTTGGGGCCATTGACATTTGACAGTGACCTCTTTCTTGTCGGAAAAACGTCCTCACATCCTCTCACAGTGTTGCTATCAATAGAGGAGGTTTCATCACCGCCACACCAGTGTTCATCGCATTTATTATTTTTGTATTTTTAATTGTATCATCCTAATTTCATACACACAAAAAAAAAAAAAAGATGGATTCATTTTATTTTTTTTATATTTTAGTGTTAACTTTTAAATATTTAATTAAGATATGATTTTAATAAAATAGTATAAATATATCCAAGTCAAAAATAGTATGCATTATAAAAGAAATAAATTATGTCCCTTTACCAAGCACATTTGCTATTAATTTGAAATCAACAGAGTAGAAAATTAATTTAAAGAAGAAACGTGGTTGGAGAACTTTAACAAAATAAATTTTAATTTAAGATATATTCTTCCAAAATGTTGATTCTTATCTAATGATATATTCTATCACTAAAATGTGACATATGATTGATATTTGATAATATAAAACAAAAAAGTCATCTATAATTAATGAATACGATATTCAATAACATGGACGTAGTTTAATTGGTAGATTGACGAGTTTGAGGTTTAGATAAATAACTTCCAAATCAATAGATGATAACTTTTAAAAAAATACCTAATCACAGATTACTATAAATTATAAAATAATAATAATAATAATAACTTGATACAGTGAAAGATTTTCTCATCACTCACAAGTCACAATTCACAAGCCGCCCCCAAATGGATCACGACTCCTAACTAATATATTGATTTCTGTAATCTTGTCTTTAATTTTTTATTTGGTTTCTTGTTTGGTTGGAGTAAAAAGTTGTAAATATGTATATATATATATATATATAGCTTTTTATATAGAGGAGAGAAAAGACGGTACAAAAAGGTTGTGTTATATATATATATATATATATATATTTAAATACTGATCTTATTAATAAGGTATTAATACGTGGTTCATTTAAAGAAAAATAAAAAATAAATAAATATAAAAAGTAAAATAAAAATGTAACATGTCAACATCTATTAATGGGTCAATATTTTAGATATCAATAAATATAAAAGTACCGATCAGTACTCAAACATATTCCCTCTATTGTAATTTTCAACGACATGTGCTAATCATGAGTATTTAGATCTTGAAAAAGCCGAAATCTGCTTACAGAAGTACAGAACCTGGCTTATTCATGTGAGTATGTGACACACCAAATAGTGTGCTGCAAAATTTGGTGGCCATTGTTTAATCTGAAAAAAAAAAAACAAATAAATAAAACTTTTGTTTTTTTATAGCCCATTCAATCTTTTGAGATTTGGAGAGAGATATTTCAATTTGCCGGACACATTCGATAGGTAAATTCAAATTATACCATAGTGCATATATTATGTATAACAATCATATGTAATACATTATTACAGGGGAAAACATGCGAAGTTTGGATATATATATATATATATTCTCGTATATAAAGTATATAGTCTTTCTATTTTATATCAGGACGAACAAGTATATATTGAATTTGTTACGGATACATTTCTCTAGTTCTCCTATCTCAAGTTTTACACGTGGAATTTGAACAACTAGCAAAGGTGAACAGTCGGTTTGGTCTGTTTGACCCTAACAATGGAGTAGTTCAGGTATTGCTATCTTAATTGTTGTTGTAATGAGATCACGTTTTCAATGACCATTAAAAGCCATTAAAAGTAAATACAGACAACTCATTTGTTGACATTAAATAATCTTGATTGAAACTGTGATAAACTAGATTGTTTTTTAGCTATAAAAGCACGAGTTAAATACAAAAATCTTGACACTCTGATTTGATAGTAAACAAATATGAAAGAATAATATAATTTTATCTGATATTGATGTTATGGGAACTGCTATTGGTGGTTTTAAGTTTCTGTCACATTCCTTCCCAGTCCAATACGGCGGCTATGGGTCTTGCGAAGTTTGCACTACAAATTGTTGAAGACAGATTTTGGATGAAGGAATTTCCGGTGTGCATCAGAAGCTTAGTTGAACTGGATAAGCCTGGATAGTTTCAGTTTCGGGTCTTTTCATTGTTGCTTTTGTTTCCCCTGCTTTGTTTTTATTGTTCTGTTGTTTGTTGTTGGCAGATTCGCTGCTCTTCTTGTTTTATTAAAAATAATAATAATAATAATAATAATAATAAATAAATAAAGAGAAAATAGCACTGGACACCGTTAATTTGGTGTGTTGAATATCAACCAAAAAAGCCGTTAACTATTTAAATCGTTTCAAAATCACTATTTCGGATAAAACATTAAAACATTGTTCATTGGTAGCTGTTCTGTTAAAATTTAACAGAAAACTACATTATTTATGACATGACACCCATAAAGGATTTTATGGACAATATTTTTACTTTTTTTGGCACTCCATCCACCGATTAATAGTGTTTAGTACTATTATGTATATATATATATATAATATAATATAATAATTTGATTATTTAATTATATATATAATAATGATTTGATTAATTTATTATATTTATATTATATGATTATTTAATTATATATATAAAGTAATAATTTGATTTATTTTATATTTTATATTTTAAATGAATAGTTGACATTATTCATTACTTATATCTCTATCTTGTTTTCCCCTCAACTTGCTATTCTTTTAAAAGCAAGGGTATCCTTGACCAAGAGCAGTGGTGGATCCAAGATTTTTAACCAGATGGGGCACTTAAATAAAGTAATAAAAATATTAAAAAATTAAGACCAAAATAAAATAAGTATTATTATATAAAGAAAAATTAATGATGGCATAATAAAATTTAGCTAATATAAAACAAAATGAATATCTAATCAAGATGAATAGTCTTACACTCAAAAAGAAATAAAAACAAGAAAAGCAACATTAAAAAAAAAAAACATATATATATATATATATATAAACAAGCAAACTATGTAAAGTTACAATTTTTCTCGACGGGGCTTCATATTTTGAAATCATTGCATAATAGTCTCCCTGTCAATTGTATCGAAAATATCTTTCTTCACATACGCTAGCAAACTATCATTCAACCACTCATCTCCCATTCGATTATGTAGGTCAGTCTTCATAATATTCATAGCAGAAAACACTCTTTCTACTGTAGCAGTTTTGCAACTGGTAGTAGTAATGCCAATTTCAAGAGCAAGTAAAATAATGGAAAAAACTTATCTTTTTTTTTTTCTCAACCATTTTTTGTGCTAGTTCAGCAATATAATTCTCAAGTTGAGTTTCAAGTGTCAAGAGCTTAATAAGAGAATAGTCTCTCAAATGAAATTTATGAAAATAAAATCTAAGGAATTTAGAATTAGAGGAGGAGACAATATTTTAATGAAATAGAAATCTGAAAAAGGGAAGAATATTAAAAATTAAAAAAAAAAAAAAGGTGAGTAATACCAACTTGGAAAGGAGTTATTCTTATACATATTATAAAGTGAGGGTAAAATTGGAATTTTAATAAAAATATAATAGCAAACATAGAAGAGTAGAAGACGTTGCTTTTGTTAAAAAAAAAAGGACATACGTCACTTACTCACTTTTTGTCATATGATAACAGTACATAGGCAGGACAAACAAACAGCCACTAGTGGCCCACATCACATAACTCTTTTTTTTTTTTTTTTAAGTCAAGTAGGGCACGTGCCCTATCTGGGCTAAGCATGGGTCCGCCCCTGACCAAGAGGAAGTCTTTTGGCAACAAAAATCAAGGAACTATTGGTTGAAAGAGGGAGATAAAAATACCAGATTTTTCCACATATCTACTGTTGTTAGAAGAAGAAGAAAAAACAAACTTGAAGAGCTCAAGAAAGATGATGGGAGTTGGATTGAAGATATTGAGGAGATGAAAAGTGAAGATGTGCATTATTTTCTTAATGCACATGAAAAACAAAGCTCAGGAAACTGTGCGCAACTGCCTTTGATGTTCCCTCTTATGGAGAGTCATAATATTGAGACTTTAAGATCTAATGTTTGTGAGTAAGAGATCAAGCAATGTTTGTTTCATATTGGTGGTTTAAAAGCACCTGGGTCAGATGGTTTTCTTGCGATTTTCTTCTAAAAGTATTGGAACATTTGCAAAGATAAGTTGGTGAGATTGGTGTCGGGTTGTTTTGAGAAGGGGTCATGTCCCAGATTCTATAAACCAAACTTACATTTCTCTTATCCCAAAAATCCCCAATGCTTCTTGTATGGCACAACTTAGGCCTATAAGCCTCTGTGTAACACTTATTACAAAGTGGTTAGCAAGGTAATTGTCCAAAGAATAAGATATCTCCTCCCTAGTTTTATAAGCCCGAATCAAGTGGCTTTTGTCCCAAGTAGGCAAATACAAGACAATATAATTGTCGCACAAGAAGTTCTCTATAAGTTTAAAAATGCTAAAGGGAAAAGGGGATTTATTGCTTCGAAGATTGATTTGGCCAAAGTGTATGATAGACTCCAATAAGATTTTATCAAGTCGGTGTTGGATGAAGTTGGAATTGAAGGAATGCTTAATGGACTGATTATGAGCTGTGTCTCTAGTGTGTAGTTTAAAGTGATGTTGAATGGTGAAACTTCTAAGATTTTTCGGCCTAAAAGTGGTATTAGGCAAGGTGATCCGTTATCACCTTACCTCTTTATTTTATGCATGGAAAAACTGTCGCATATCATCCAGCTTAAGCTTATAGAGGGGATCTGGAAGCCTGTTAAGATTTCCAGAAATGGTTCTGCTATATCTCATTTGTTCTTTGTTGATGACCTCATTCTCTTTGGTCAAGCTACTATGCAGCAAGCCTATGCCATGAAGGATTGTATTGACTTGTTTTGTGATATTTCAGGGCAACAGGTGAGCTTCCCTAAATATAGAGTTTGTGCTCCAACAATGTTAGTGCTGGTTTTGCTAAGACCCTAGTTGAGATTTGTGGTTCTCCAGTTACCAAGAACTTGGGAAAGTACGTTGGTGTCCCCTTTAACCATGGTCGTATCACCAAGGATACTTATAAAGAGATTCTTGAGAAGACCTAAAGCAGATTGTCCACTTGGAAAAGTTCTACGCTTTCTTTTGCAGGGAAATGTATTCAGCCATTCCAAGCTATGCTATGCAATCTATAAAACTTCCTAATGAGATTTGTACTAAAATTGACAAGCTCAATATAAACTTTTTATAGGGCCACACTGCTGAGAATAAGAAGACTCACTTGGTTAAGTGAGATTATGTGTGTCTTCCAAAGCACAAAAGAGGGTTGGGTATTAAAAATACTAAGCAAATAAACTAAGCTTTGCTTGCAAAAGCTGGTTGGCGGATGTATCACAATAAGGATGGCTCATGGGGTAATCTTCTTAAACACAAATATCTTAAAGTTGACAATTCTGTGGATTTCGAAAATTGCAAATTCAATGGATGTTCTAGTATTTGGAGAAGCATCAATTTCGGCTCCAATCTGCTTGTGGGGGGGTTTGAAGTGGAGAGTTGGTGACGGGTGCCATATTAATTTTTAGAGTGACATTTGGATTCCTGAAATTGGTAGACTAGTGGATTATGTCATCATCCTTCTCTTTGTCTCCCATTCTGCTGAGAAGGTCTGCGATTACATAATCCAAGGTGACTAGAATGTCCAAAAGCTCTGTTCGGTTCTCCCCTGGAATACAATTCATAAAATTTTAGGCATTCATGCTGGTAAGATGCATAGTGGAGTGGACAGAGCTATTTGGGGATTAACCAATAATGGGGAATTTTCTGTTAAAAGTGCTTATGGAATTTTGTGTGGAAGCTTAGGTTACCTCCTCGTGTCCAGACCTTTCTTTGGACTGTGCTTCATGGGAAAATCCTCACGAATAAGTATCGAGCTGCTAGAGGCCTCACCATGGACACTACTTGTTCAAGATGTAAGGTGGGTTGTGAGGACCTTAATCATGTGTTTCGAAGATGTTCGGCTACTGTGGGCATTTGGGACGACATTTGCGAGGGAATTACTACTTTAAGTCCTTTTAATTTGGATTGGTGTGATTGGCTGCTACAAAATTTAAGATGCAACACTTTGATCATGGATAAATTCCCTACCTATCTTATTTTTGCTGTGACCATGTGGTTTACTTGGAAGTAGAGATGCAAGAGTGTCTTTGACATCAATTACAAACCTCCTATGTGTGCGGGTAAGATTATTATTGGTTTTGTTGAGGATTGGTTTACTCCTAATATTGATTTTAGTAAGAAAAGGGAGTTGGTTACTTGCCTTGTTGCTTGGTCTCCCTCTAATATTGACTGGATTAAACTCAATGTTGATGGAAGTTTAAATCCAGATTTAGATACTATTTCTGCTAGAGGTGTTATTAGAAATCACTTGAAGGATTGGATTGGTGGTTTCGCCTTGAACAAGAGATCTGGCAGCATCATTGAAGTAAAACTTTAGGACATTTTTGAAGGGTTACAGATTGTGTGAAAGACAGGGTTCAAGAAAGTTGTGGTTGAATATGACTCACAGACTGCTGTGTGCTTACAGACTAATTCCACCCCTGACAATCACCCTCTTTTTAACATGATTCAGTCATGCAAAGCCATTATGGACAGCAACCGGTGTTGTAGCATTCAGCATGTGTTTAGAGAAGGAAATAAAGATGTTGATGGGCTGGCTAAACCGGGTCACTCCTTAGACTTGAGTATCACTGCTTTTGGTGAGCCCCCCTCTCATATTTTAGGTTACTTTGAGGATGATTTCAAAGGCTTAGCTATTGTTAGGCTTGTCCTCCCTATCTAGTTTGTTTCTTTTCTGGGCTAATAGCCCTCATCCTCACCAAAAAAACAAAAAAAAAAAGAAAAAAAAAAAAGAAGGTAACAATTTCATTCTTTACTTCCTTTAAATTAAATATTGAATCAAATATGATCACTATAATCCAGTAAAACAATTTTGTTTTTACAGAAAATTAATCTGGGCCCACCTTTCCGCTACGTCTATTTTGTTTTCAAAACCTAAATGTTTGACAATGAAAGGAATAGACGGTTAGTTTGTAAAAATTGTTTGTTTAAATGGAAATGACAGATCGTTAAAATGTTTTCTCATTTGTGAATCTAATTTAAACAAGGAACAGACTTGTTTTACTATTTTGATCTCTATTCTAACTGGTTATAATAAAAGCAAACGGACTTCAAACAATTAACGAGTAAAGTGGCAACAATTGATACTTTCTTTTTATGAAATGACTAATTTGACCTATTTTGAAAAATTAATAGTCATTTAGGGACTGTCTTACCAAATCAGTGGTTCTAGAAATCACTAACCCAAAAATAAATATATAAATAATTAGAAGAAGTTAATGAAACCGATCAAAAAATAAAGGAAATATCAAATAACTAATGATTTAGTGACTTTCACCGATCGATCGTTGATGATATCTTTCTTGTCAAGGAGTAGTCTAATAGAGAACAAATCGATGTTACAATCGTTGAAAGGTTTTTGGATGAAAGCATCTTTTTCTAACTAGCCAACAATAGTTGAAACTTCATTGAATGTTTTTGTAAGTAACCCTAAATGTAAACCTCTAACTTGTTAAACATATTGTCTAGTTACATAATAAATTTAAATTGTTACATGTTACATTAGAGTAGTTACAAGTAACAAAAAATTGGGTACATATATCATTCAAAGTTAAATCACCATATTAACTTGCAACATTTAAGTATAAATGGTTATTTCATATTAAATCGGTGTAACAATCGAAGTTGTTACAGTAATGAAACAACCGAAAACTGTTTATAAAAACATGATTGGCTCATGTGAGACACAAAAAATGTTACCAATGTATGCAACACAAAGGTTTGGTTGCAAGATTTATTTAATAAATCGTATGATAAAATTATTATGAAATCACAAATTTGAAATCATAAATAATAAATTTAGTAAACGGATAATTTTCTACCATCTTGTCACTACTCATATCACATAATGGAAGACAAAAAATTATGAATAATATATCATCAACAATCGTTCAAATCAATGCGTACTAATATGACTTCATCAATGTGTTGATGTGGACCATTAGATTTACATACTTTAATTCAAAGGGTATATATTTATTAAAACTTCAACACACTGACCAGAACAGGACCGAATATGTCATGTATGTGATCACTAAGATAACTCTTATTTATAATGTTACTTATTTAAATTTTAACCGGTGAAATGATCCCTAATGATTAAAATTAGGACCACATACATGAGTAAAATGATCCATAATGATTAAAATTAGGACCACGAGACATAGTGATCAATTATTCTTTTTACATTTTTATTGGATTTGATTAATTACAGAAACATCCTTATCAAGTTATCAACCCATGGATACCAACAGACAAGCTAAATTCAATAACAAGAGACGAGATGAATAATAAGTTGATACAATACAGAAGCTTATAATTAGGTTTCCATTTTGTACACACAACAGTGTTGAACTATGATTGATATACTCATTTTTTTTCATGCCTAGACAGCTTAGGTACCCACTATTTTATCCCCAGAACTCATGTTTGATGCATAAATAACAATGCCTTGGGGCAGATGTATCTGCTTTCAAAGTGAAGCATCCATGAAAGAATCAATATCGTCAACCTCTCTGACAAGATTTTTGGTCGAAGGCATACCAGCAACTGCCTCCCTTTCAATACCACACTCATTTGTCCCTCTCTTGATTTTGAAGTAACCATCCTGTCAAACAAAAGGAAGGATATAAACGACATACATCAATTATTTGGTTTAGAAGACATAATACAGAAATTATTTATTTGGTATGGAAAAATATTTTAGAAGACATACATCACCCCAGCCTTTGTTCCACTGATTAGCAAGAAGCTGCAACAGAGAAAACGAAAACGATCAATATATAATCTTAACAGTCACATAGTTGAAGGATAGAAAAGTTCATGATTGGGTAATGTCAACATACCCAATAGTCCTCCCCATCAGCACTAGTTCCCCACCCAATAAGCTTAACAGCATGACCTCCCAGAGCGCCACCAGTTATGTGTTTGTAAACTCCGGACTTATAATGGGCAAAATCCTGTAAAAATGGTTAATAAGCAATATTAATCAAATAAAGTAATATATTTCCTAAACACAACTACTTTGGTTTAAAAAAAAACTGCTAATTAATAATAAAGTAGCATCTGGCTAGCATGGTACAGAATAAGTGACAATAAAAGAAAAAATCAACAGATGTAGACTGAAAATTGGTGAACAAGTGTATTGATGAATATTTACAAGCTATATCGATCAAATACGAAGCATGCTTGAAATTACCTCATAAACGGTGAAGGCAACTTCGACTGGTCCATTCGTAAAAACCTCTGCCATGATATCATATGGCTTAGAACGGATTCTATATGCACTAACACTATAGTGCTTTGAATCCCTCCAGAGCTGGTTCCCATTAACGCACTTCCTCACACATTTTGGTGTGGGATATCCAGGTTCACAACCCGGGTGGGAGCAGCCAATATCATCAAAGTAAGGATCACACTGCCAAGTGTAAAATTTTATAACGCACCAGCCATGAAAAAAATCAGTAAAATAAAGAAATATTTTAACCTAAACATCAGTCAGGAAGTATGTAGGGCGACAAAATAACCCTTATATTTATCATCAGAAATCAGATGAGTAGAATGGAATAAGAAAACAAACTCTTTAAATTCAAGTTAATGTGAAAAGAAAACAAATGAATACCTCTTCAGAGACAATACCATGGTGCTTAAAGTATCGCCAAGCATAAATCGGAATACCCCCGTTACAACCACTTCCACACAAAAAGCCACAGCATGCTAAAAGATCATTAACTGACAGTGATATGTTCTGCAATGAAATATATTGTGATGGTGAATAAGCATATCAAGCTTTTGCAATAACAAGAGCACTCTATATACTGTTACTGTTCACAGGGTGGTCCATTACCATGCCAAAATGGATGCAGAAACGATCAGATAGCGATTCAACAGCACCAAAAGCCCAACAAGAGCCGCAATGACCCTGAATCACCAAAGCCATATTCATGCTGAGAACTCATCACTCATATGGAAAGACAAGACATCAGGATAGTGATTCGACAGCACCAAATGCCAAACAAGAATCACAATGACCTTGAATCACCAAAAGCCTGAACATACTAAGAATTTTAAAGATTCACTCACACAAATACATAGAACAACAATGTTACCTGATCTTTGATACAGTAAACGATCCAGAATTTGACACAGAAATTTGAAAGTATCAGCATCATATTCAAAAGAGTCACAAAATATATTTAAAGAAGAATTTTTTTATAAAAAAATAGTCAAGTAACTGACCTAGGATCCTTCCAATGTTACTGCATTTCGGCCAAGCAGTTCTTGCATCAAAGCTATCGGGCAACTTCAAAGACTTATCATGAGTTACAACAGGAATACCCAAGAGTTCCTTTTCAGGTGTTGGTTTGACTCCAAGAAGGTACTTAAACTCGCCAACCTATGCATCAAGAAAGAAATTTCAGTGACCATATCCATAAGAAATTTATCACAAAACAAGGTCCTGCCAGTCTAAAACTTACAGTGTAATTGGAGAATTGCGGATTTCTCGCAGCTTCCCATCCAGCCTTAGGGTTCTCATTTACTTTTTTGATGATTGAATCCTACATGACCATTTTGACATCCAAAAATTAGTGATTACAAGTCAAACAGAAAAGAATAACAAAGTCACCCCGCTTTTTTTTTTCTCTTTTTTTTTTTCTTTCCTTATTCTTATTTAAAGACCTACAAACATAAAATTACCTGAAGAATCTTCGAATTAAGTTTCAGATTGGAAATTAGTTTCGACGCAATGGCCTGTCAATTATTCAACAAATCAATAGTCTCAAATTTCAGAACATAGTAATCCAAAAAATATATATATACAGCCTAAAGAAAAAAAGTCCCAAAAGACATGAACTTTATCTGATTCATCACAGGCTGAACAACTGAATTGAATCTAAAATCAGTTTAGCTAACTATCATATGAACAAAAAGAACAGCTTAACACAAATCAGACTACGGACTATAAAAGTCCCCACTCACTGTACGTTCCCATAAAATTCCATATTGACTAAAATTTATTACTACATGAGTTTCTTCTTCATCCTACGAAATATATACGAATCAGGAAATATAAGTTTATAATGAACTATAGCATAAAGGCAAGAACCCGAATCTCACAGAATCAATCTTGATGTCAAATTCTATTTATAGAAATAAGTCAACCAAAAAAAAAAAAAAACACACACACACACATATATATAAAGCAAGCAAATATGGGATTGAAATAAATAAAATCATCAGTACCTCCTGAGTGAAGATGGCAGCGAAAAGCAAGAAAATAGTAGCTAAGAGGAGGTGAGAAGGAGAAGAGGCCATCGCTGAGACTTTTGAGAGGCGTGTAGATTCAAAAATTGGGTGTACAGTTATATATATATATATAATATTTGATATAAAATGGAGGAGATATTTAAAGGGAGTATTTCTTTCTTGAACTGCATAATATTGGAACGGGTAAGGAAGAGGATAAGTTAATCAATTCAACATTGAATGCTCCTTTATCTGAATTTCATTTTTTGGAAGACTATTTATGGTTGAAAATAATATATTTATTATTACAATAACACTTTTTTTTTCCAAATTTAGAGCATCTCTAACGTTAAAGTAGCTTGCATATCTATAATCGTCGATATGGTATCAATGTCAAAAGATTTATTTCCTATGTGGCATACAAATAGACTTGATAGACTTACTTCCTATGTGACATATAAATAGACTTGATAGAAAAACTCAAAATTTGGTCTCTAACGCTTCCGTCTAAAACACAATTTTTTTTAATGACATGTCCATTTTTTTTTTCCCGTTTCATTTTTCATTTTATTTTCTTATCAAAAACAGATGAAAATTTAATATTAGTTTTAAATACGAGCCGAGTCAACAAAAAAAATAGTTATACAACAGACCGTCTGGAAGTATATAGTCACGTTGACAATATCTAATATTTTTTTGTTGCCACGTCAGTTTGAGATTGAATATTCACGGCTACATTGAAGGAAGATTTTTTAAATAATATCTATTAATCCTATGTGACATCTTTTTATTTTTTTTTACAAGTCACGTTTGTATTGGAGATGCTCTTAGTGTCCAAATGATACGATATTACTGTAATCCATTCATTTAAATTGTATTAGATTTACATGATTTAAATAAATGAATTATGTTGATGCCATATCATAGACACCAAATTTAGATACAGTAACATTACTTTTTATTGTTATTATTATTATTTTGAGAAAAAAAAAAAAAAAAAAGAAAGTATACATAACTTTATGTCTATATCAACAAATACTACTATTTTCATAACATTAATTCATTAAAGTAGTTTTCCACTAAAATATTTTTTCTTTTTTTTGCTTTCAATACAATTCCTATATATTACAAATTAATTTTAACTTTTAATTGAATCAATTAACTTAAAATTGGTATGTTAAACACTTTTGGAATCAATGAACAAATGATTTTGGATCTAAGTTCATGATATATAGTTGGAATCGTCTCGTCAGAAATTTCATAATTGAAGTCGAGATAAAAATCTGTACTGAAAAAATAAAACTTAAAAAAATTTGGAAAAAAAAATCAAAAAAGGACACATGTCGCTGCTCCCAGTAGGTGTGACTTCGCCTACCAATAATACAGAGGGGCTGAGAATCTGAGGAATTTCCTTTCTTTTTTTTTTTTAGTTTTTATTACAAGCTTACGTCAATGGGAATCTTTATGTTATTACCAAGTTTTGAAAGAGAGGATAAAGAATTAAAGACGGTGAAGAGAAAAAAGTTTTGAAAATTATTTCTTTTGAAATGTAGAGAATTTATAACAAAATCAAAATACAAGAACTCATATTGCATGAGAGAGAATTATTATCCGTTAATTTTTATTATCTTTTTAATTTTAAATATAGGAAACATATGCTGCTATATTGTTATTATTATGACAATCCTCTAAAATAAATTGATACAATGCAGAAAAGTATAAATTGGTTTTCCATTTTGTACACAACAGTGTTGAACTGTGATTGATATACTTATTTTTTCATGCCCAGACTATTTTATCCCCGGAACTATTGTTTGATGCTTCAATAACAATGTCTTGGGGTAGAACCGAAGAAGTATCTGCTTTCAAAGCGAAGCATCCTTTACAGAATCAATACCGGCGACCTCTCTAACAAGATTTTTGGTCGACGGCAAACCAGCAACAACGTCCTCTTCAATACCGCACTCATTTGTCCCTCTCCTGATTTTGAAGTAACCATCCTGTAAAGCAAAAACAATAATTGAGACGACAAAAATTTGGCGACTGTCAATTACTTATTTGATATAGAGAAACATTTTATGAAGACATACATCACCCCAGCCTTTGTTCCACTGATTAGCAAGAAGCTGCGACAGAGAAAAAGAACACGGTCAATATATAATCTTAACGGTCACATAGTTGAAGGATACAAAAGTTAATGAATGGGTAATGTAAACATACCCAATAATCATCCCCATCAGCACTAGTTCCCCACCCAATAAGCTTAACAGCATGACCTCCCATAATGCCACCAGTTATGTGTTTGTAAACTCCGGATTTATAATGAGCAAAATCCTGTAAAAATGGTAAGCAAGCAATAATAATCAAATAAAGTATTATATTTCCTAATGTTGTGTAAATCAATAGACGTAGACTGAAACTTAGGAACTCCCACCAGGGGTGCTTTTACTAGAAAAGGATTGGTTCATAATTTCTTCAACCTTAAGCAACTAAGCAAGTGTATGAACATTTGCAAGCTATATTGATCAAATACCGATTCGTCTCTAAAGAAATTTGAAGCAAATTCAGAAGCATGCTTAATTTTACCTCATAAACGGTGAAGGCAACTTCAACTGGTCCATTCGTATAAACCTCTGCCATGATATCATGTGGATCAGAATTGATTCTATATGCACTAACACTAAAGTGCTTTGAATCCCTCCAGAGCTGGTTTCCCTTAACACACTTCTTCACACACTTTGGTGTAGGATATGCAGGCTCACAACCCGGGTGAGAGCAGCCAATATCATCAAAGTAAGGATCACACTGCCATTTTTAAAATTTTAGAACGCACTATGCCACCATCGATGAACAAAATCAGTACAATAAGGAAATATTTGCAGAAAACATAAAAAATGAATACCTCTTCAGTGACAACCCCATGGCGTTTAAAGTATTGCCAAGCATTAATTGGATAACCCCCGTCACAACCATCTCCACACAAAAAGCCACAGCATGCTAAAAGATCATTTACTGATAGTGATATGTTCTGCAATGAAATATATTGTGATGGTGAATATGCCTCTTGAGCTTTTCCAATAAAGAGATATACTCTTATTGTTCATAACATGGTTAAATTACCGTGCCAAAATGGATGCAGAAACGATCAGATAGCGATTCAACAGCACCAAAAGCCCAACAAGAACCACAATGACCCTGAATCACAAAACCATAAACGATCACATAGTGATTTGACAGCACCAAATGGCAAACATGCTATGAATTTAAAGACTCACTCACACAAAGACATAGGACAACAATGTTACCTGATCTTTGGTATGGTAATCAATCCAGCATTTGACACACAAAATTTGAAAGCATCAGCATCATTTTCAAAAGTGTCCAAAAATATAATTAAAGAAAAAAATATAAAAAAAGTCAAGTAACTGACCTAGGATCCTTCCAATGCTGCTGCACTGCGACCAAGCAGTTCTTGCATCAAAGCTACCGGGCAACTTCAAAGACTTAGCATGAGTTACAACAGGGACACCCATGAGTTCCTTTTTAGGTGTTGGTTTGACTCCAAGAAGATACTTGAATTCACCAACCTATGCATCAAAAAAAGAAATTTCAGCAAAACGTTTCCATGAGAAATTTATCACAAAACAAGGTCTTGCCAGTCTAGAACTTACGGTGTAATTAGAGAATCGGGGATTTCTTGCAGCTTCCCATCCAGCCTTAGGGTTCTCATTTACTTTTTTGATGATTGAATCCTACACGACCATTTTGACATCCAAATATTAGTCAAACAGAAAAGAATAAAAAAGTCTTTTTCCTCTTCCTCTCCTTATTTAAAGACCTACAAACATAAAAATTACCTGAAGAATCTTCGAGTTAAGTTTCAGCTTGGAAACCGATTTCGATACAATGACCTGCTATTTATGCAACAAATCAATAGACTCAAATTTCAGAACATATTAATCCAAAAGGTTTATACAGCCTGGAGAAAAAATTGTCAAAAGACATGAACTATATCCGCTTCATCACAGGTGCAAACCACCAAATTGAATCTAAAATCAGTTTAGCTAACTATCATATGAACAAAAAGAACAGCTTTAACTTGCGGTAACAGAATCCAAAAGAACGACAACAAACTGTACGGATCTAAGAAAACTGCGTATTGACTAAAAATTATTACTACAAACAGTTGATGAGTTTGTTCATCAACATGAGCTTTATGTTTGGATTAAGCATAATATGAGATAAGGCTACATATTCGAATCAGGAGCATAATCGCAAGAACCTGGTTCTCAGAGAATCCATCTTGATATCAAATTCTATTTATCAAACTAGGTCAACAAGCAAACAAAATAAAGAAAATGAAGAAGAGATAAAGGAAAGGCAGTTGTTAAGTACCTCCTGGGTGGAGATGGCAGCAAAAAGCAAGAAAATGGTAGCGAAGAGGAGGCGAGAAAGAGAGGCCATTGATGACTTTAGAGAGGCTTGTAGATGGGAAGATTGGAGAAAAATGGAGTAGATATTTAAAGGGACTTTTTTCTTTCTTGAATTGCGTGCGATCCTCTCCTTATTATTGGGACTGTGTAGTATGAAGGAAGAGGATAAGTGAAGCAATTGAACATTGACAAAACATCACTAATGATACGCTACTCTGCCGCTAGATATTTTTATTTTCATTTTTGGGCCCTGCCTTATGGGCTCAGCAGATCCGTCTCAGACTTCACCATTTGAGAAATTTTGGACTGATTTTCTTTGTTTGTTTGTTTGTTTGTTTTTGTTTTTGTTTTTTTTTTTAAACCTTCTCCTTTTATTTCCTATTTCAACATCAACTTGTTATCGTTGTAGGGGATGATTCTTATCCCCAAATTGAAATGAGGATGGCGATGGAGATGTTCTTTTTCCCCAAATCTTATATATAATATATATCTATATTATTTTTACTTTTTCTATTTTATTAAGTATATTTTACTAAGTATATTTTTCTTAATATTTTTATTTGTTGTAATTCACATTCCTTCACGAAGTCACCAGACCTACCAGCTCAGGATTAACAGGAGGCAAAACAACCTAAAACCTTAACATATTATTAGAGAACCTACATATCACACTGCCATCTTCAGCACGAAAAACCGCTCCTGCACCAGCTTGTCCAGGATTTCTTCTTGAGGCATCGTCGAACTCAAGAATACTGGACTGCTGGACATAAACATAGATTATCTTCTTGTGCCATCAAGTCACACAAATATCAAACTATGTCACATAATTTGGTTCGAACAAGAAGGCAAGAACCAAAGAACACGAATAGCCAACAACATTTTACTCGATTATTGATTTTTTGTAGATAATTGCACATTATAGGTTTCTACTACCATATACAATCATTTTGGTAGATAATTACACTCACAGCTGAAACTAAAACATTTATGACTCTATATTCTATATTCTGATAGAAAAGTAAAATACATGTCGTAATGGCAGTGACTGTAGTATGCAAGTCAGAAAGTAACTCACTCAATTTGAAGAAATTGCTTGAGTGACAACACAATTATCTAATTTAGAAATTACTGCTTTTTTTTTTTAATTTTTTTTTTTAATATATTTTTTTAATTTTTATGATGAAACATAAAATTTTAAAATTAACAGAAAATCGCCCTCAAGATTGATGCAGATACAACTTGGGTAGTCAAATTCCAAGACCTGGTTTCTTGCTGAGCCATCATGTGAATCCACTGGTTTAGGAACTTCACCTGGATTGCTTGCTGAACCTTGCTTCAAAGCAGCATGTATATCTTCCAGAGACCTTGCTTCAACAACTGTTATGTGTGAATTGATGCCTACTGGATCTTTTGGTCCATCCAAAACCTCCTGATCCTCAAGCATACTGGGTAAGAGGACTTCCTCCACACCTGCTCCTTCATGAAGTTGCTTAAAAGCCATGTCAATATCTCGAATTGATTTTACTTCAGTAACAGGTAGTTCGAGGTTGGTTTTTGTCACGTTTGATTCATTGGGCAACAACTCAGTACTTATAGCATCGGTTGCCTCTGGTGTCAGTTCGGTGTGCACTGACTTGATAACTTCTGTGACACTGAAGTCCCCAACTGTATCCAATTCTGACAACAATCCTTCATCAATTTCTTTTATCTCATCATCTTCTAAGTTGATGCTTTGCTTATCATCATGAAGTCCATATGCTTCGACTGAGTGATTGAAGTAATCTCCGGCAAGTCCACGGTCCTCGTATAATATTCTATCAAGGATTTCATTTTCTACACCCTCTGCATCTGGAGATCCATATTCAGGACTACCATATGTAGTTGAAGTGGAATCAGAATTCATGGAGGAGGAAATTTTCAAGGTTTTGTCCCTATGATCATGAACTTCTGATACATTTGCATTTTCTGTGATGATTTCTACAGACTTTGTCATGATGATAGGTGCTTCCTGCATAATGTCAAAGCAGCTACTCTTAGTCCTGTATGAACAACTTATGTGGACTCTCATATCATAAAAATCAATTGACCAAATACAGACAACAACCGTTTGTTGACTTATATAAATAAAAAAAAACAAGACAAATGGAGGGAATCAATTTATCATTCATATCATGAGCACCAGAGATTCTAAAGAAGTATGTCTGTATTGTGAATGCACAAATCCAATGGAAGCCAAACATTCAAATCATGAGAATATGGGACAAATCAATAACTTGCACACTATTTCTCTGTTTCGCTGGTTTTGCTCTAACCTTTGCAATCTCCAAACTTGGTTTTGATTTTCTCTACTGACATGTTTTGCGTGATTGTCACTTTGGTGATTCAGTTTTTCTTTTTTGTAGGTTCATTGGCATTGTAGTGACTGTTGGGTGATCAATCAATGGAGGAAGAGAAGGACGCGTTTTACGTTGTTAGAAAGGGAGACGTTATCGGCTTATACAAGACTCTACACGGTTGCCAAGCTCAAGCTGGATTTTCTGTAGTTTGTTCTTCTTTTTTTACTTTCTTATATTATTATATTTTTTGATATGTTTTTGTTTTTCAGCTGCTACATTTATGTTAATGTCTATGTGGGTTTGTGTGCATGTCTGTGTTTTGGTGTCTTAAACAATGAATTCAATTACCCAATTGATTTTAGTTTCTGTTTTTGTTTTTTTATTCTTTCATTGTGCTAATTTATTGAATTTAAATGAAATGAAAAAAGAAAAGGAGAATTCTTGATTGCTAATTGATTGTCATGCCACTGCTTTTCTTGTTATCAATCTGCATTGTTGAAGTATGAGTTAGTAATTAAAGTTTGAATTACAAAAATAGTAGATTATGGTAGTTTTTCTTTAACTTTTAAACCTGGTTTTTGTGACAATAATCTACATGGGATTTGTGTTGTAAATGCATTAAACCAACAGGTCTTGGAATTTGACTACCCAAGTTGTATCTGCATCAATCTTGAGGGCGATTTTCTGTTAATTTTAAAATTTTATGTTTCATCATAAAAATTAAAAAAATATATTAAAAAAAAAAATTAAAAAAAAAAAGCAGTAATTTCTAAATTAGATAATTGTGTTGTCACTCAAGCAATTTCTTCAAATTGAGTGAGTTACTTTCTGACTTGCATACTACAGTCACTGCCATTACGACATGTATTTTACTTTTCTATCAGAATATAGAATATAGAGTCATAAATGTTTTAGTTTCAGCTGTGAGTGTAATTATCTACCAAAATGATTGTATATGGTAGTAGAAACCTATAATGTGCAATTATCTACAAAAAATCAATAATCGAGTAAAATGTTGTTGGCTATTCGTGTTCTTTGGTTCTTGCCTTCTTGTTCGAACCAAATTATGTGACATAGTTTGATATTTGTGTGACTTGATGGCACAAGAAGATAATCTATGTTTATGTCCAGCAGTCCAGTATTCTTGAGTTCGACGATGCCTCAAGAAGAAATCCTGGACAAGCTGGTGCAGGAGCGGTTTTTCGTGCTGAAGATGGCAGTGTGATATGTAGGTTCTCTAATAATATGTTAAGGTTTTAGGTTGTTTTGCCTCCTGTTAATCCTGAGCTGGTAGGTCTGGTGACTTCGTGAAGGAATGTGAATTACAACAAATAATGTTGCTTATTTGTTTTTTTTTTTAAACCTTCTCCTTTTATTTCCTATTTCAACATCAACTTGTTATCGTTGTAGGGGATGATTCTTATCCCCAAATTGAAATGAGGATGGCGATGGAGATGTTCTTTTTCCCCAAATCTTATATATAATATATATCTATATTATTTTTACTTTTTCTATTTTATTAAGTATATTTTACTAAGTATATTTTTCTTAATATTTTTATTATTTCTATTTTACTAAGTACGTAATTTTTACTTAAACAAGATAAATGGAGAAACAGGGAAGATGGAAAAATAGAAAAAACGGAGAAATGTGAATACGGATGGGGGACCTCCCCCCAAAACTGATGTGCATGTGCTTCATTTGAGTTGTTGGAATCCTCATTTTCCTTGTGCTCTCTCATATTGCCATCTCTAATTTCAAAAATGATGTACTTGTACTTCATTTGAGTTGTTGGAATCCACAATTAAAAGTATAGTTTTCAAAATAACATTGATATAGCACAAATAACCTCATTCAATATTATTTTATTTTTGAAATCGTATATCTACTTGTCCTTTGTAAGTCAAGTTGATTATTATTTTTGGAATTTTAGATGAAAAGATTATGCAGCTATAGAGAAAGTTATACGTTTTTCTATGTGAACTTTTAACTTAATAATTTTTGAAACTCACTTTGCACGTTTCGATGGATTTGGAATTTGAGAACGTAATAGCTACAATCCTTTTGAACAAAGCAGTGGAATTACAGCGGCAAGCTGAGAAGGTGTTGCAGTAGTAGAGCCATACTATTAAAATTTGGACTATACTATTAAAATTCAGTTGTGATTGTTAATTATATTATTATAAACTATATTTTGAATTATGATGGAATGTATTATGGATTATTTGGACTTCCGTTTAAATTATGAAGTTAAATATTTTTTATAAGAGTTATGATATTTGCACCCCTAAAAAACTGTATGTACACCCATTTTGTATGTACACCCCTTTTGTATGAACACCCCATTAAATTTTTTTAAAAGCTTATATCTTGTAATCACACCCCACACATTACCAAATATATCCTTACTTTTAATTTTGAAAAAAACTATATTATAAATAAATAAATCATAAATAATTAAAATGAAAAAAAAATAAATAAATAAAAAAAATTGAGAAGCCACACCCAGATTTAGGAGGAGCCTGGCTTTCTCCTCTCTTTTGATGGAAGAGGTTGTAGATTCAAGGTGGTGGAGGGCAGGAGGCAGCCCTATTCCTGTTGGAATCATAAATAAAATTATACACGGCTGTTGATCTATCTTCTTCATCTTTTCAAGATTTCTCAAGTATACAAAACAAAATATTGACAAAAAAAATATATATTTATTTTATTTTATTCCCTTTACAAAACAAAATATTTTTTTTTATTTTATTCCTCTTTAAATTTAGTTTAGACAGTAAAAAATAATAATAATAATAATAATAATAAAAATAATAATAAAAGTTATAATATCTTTTGCTTAAAATATTAATAATTTAGTTTAAGGATAATATTGGAATTTTGAAGATTTATAAATTTGGGGTGCAGATACCATTTTTGAAGGGTGTAAATATCGTTACTCTTTTTGTAATACTTGGAGTTGTTGAATTATGGTCCAAAAGGTTGATATAGTTAAGAGTGACATTATTTACACCCCTCAAAAATCGTATGTACACCCCTTTTTGTACTTACACTCCATTAAGTTTTTTAAAAGATTATATTTTGTAAATACATCTCAAAAATTACCAAGTATATCCTTTCTTTTAATTTTAAAAAATAAATATGGGAGAAGCCACACCGGCAAACAACCTTCTCCTTTGACATTTTGACAGTGGAAGCAGTAGCCTCCTTTGTCTTTTTCAGGTTTGGGGATCTCTGGTACTATTTAATATTTGTTATTCCAGAATCGAGACTGCAAGGGTGAGATTATGGTTCTGGTTTTGTTGTCCCTTTGTGCCTAGATAATGTAGAAGTTATGGCCTTGCTTATTGGTTTACACATGGCTTGTTCATGTTAGTGTGGAGTCAGATTGCATCAAGAAAGCTATTGTTCCCCTGCAAGTTCTATTGTTTGCCTCCCCTGGATGGCTGGATCTTATTTTAACTAAGTCAGCTCCCTATTCTTTGGCATTTTAGAATTTGTTGAGGCTTTTATCCCATTTTTCTGAAATTCGATTCACTTTGAATTTTAGACGAAAATATGTTTGCTTGGCTGCAAGCCTGCAATCCGACATTGGCTCAATATGCACTCAACTATGATGTTGTTTGGATTGTCAAGTTTGTTTTGGATGATGTCAATAATATCTTTTAATTAAAATATTGGTAATTTATCTAAAGGATAATTTCGAAATTTTAAAAATATTTAAATTTGGGGTGTACATACGGTTTTATAGGGGTGTGAATATCGCCACTCTATAGTTAAACACATAGGTAAAATTTTCATTTGGTGGTTAGACCCAAAAGACCCATATATCAAGCCCATCATACCCAAAATTGTATTAAACTGAACCAACTTGAATCGGAAAAAACAGGTTCGAATCAAGTTAAGTCACCCTGTTGGGGTGAGTCAATCCTATTAAAAAAAAAAAGAAAAATTGAGTAAAACTGAGTCATGGACGGTTTTGACCGAAAATTGAACCAAATCAATTAACGCCGACCCACATATACTGTACACATACAATAGGGGGCTGAACGTGAAGTTTTTCAGGATTGTAAATATAGCTACTGATTATGTAATTAAGTAAAAGTGTTTTTCCCTTTTAAAAAAAAAAAAGAAAAAGTAAAAGCTTTTTTCCAAATTGGATAAGACCTTTCAAAAAAAAAAAAAAAATTGGAAAAGGAAACGTATTTATCAAGCAAAATAAAAACTTGAAAAGCTCTCCGCATACAAACAATGTGTTCTGTTCCAAGTAGGAAACGTAATCCAAATAATTATGGTAGATTTACGTTTGTTTTTTTATTGTTTATTTTAATTTTTTTTTTAAAGTTTTTTTCGAATGACGTTTAACAAGGATAATGAATTTGTTTTTTCTTAGGAATTGATTTTTCTATTTGGTCAACGATTAGGATGAAAATACTATATTAAATGCTTCATTAACTTTAATCATTGGTTTATTAAGAATAGATTGTGAGAGAACCACTGTTATAGGAAAAACAGAAGACATCCAAATCTAAGTGTTAGATTTGATTCTTTAAAAAGGCAGACGCTTGTCCAAATTAGCCTCAGCCACAACCAGCATCTGGCCTAAAACCATCCCAATCGCACACTTAGCTCGGTCAAGCATCAGCAAGCATGATGAGCTACTTTTAGGAAAAATTGAAGTTGGAGAAAGTAAGTGGATGATATCAGAGACCACCTTGAGAAAAATATTCTACCTAAGGACCCCCACCGAGGCATGGCGGGTTGGGTATAGGGCCACCCAGTATATCATAATTAGGGGTTAACTGTATAGAAATAGGGCTTCAAAGATGCTACAGATGTGTGTCAAACCCACTAAGACAGGAAAGATCTTGAAAAGTATACACAGTGGGGTCTGTGGAAACCACACCAGGGGTAGGAGTTTAGCCCATAAAACCCTCAAGCAAGGTTTATACTGGGCGACCCTGTTTGATGACTCACAAAGAGTCACAGGAAGCTGCGAGACATGCTAAAGAATCGCCAATGATTTTCAACAACCATTAGAGCGGTTGAAAAACTTTACTCCCCATGGCCATTTGATATGTGGAGACTCAATTTAATCGGGCAAATGACAACCGGGACAAAAGGTGGACCAAAGTACACGATTGTAGCAGTGGATTGCCTCACCAAATGGGCAGAGATCGAGTCCCTTGTCCACATAACTGAAGCCAACACGACGAGTTTCATGAGAAAGAACATTTTATTTAGGTTTGGGACTCCGAACGTCATCATCACTAACAATGGAACCCAGTTTGATAACCAAAATTTTAGGGAGCTATGCCAAACCTTACAAGATCAATAATTATTATACCACCCTCACTCATTTACAAATCAATGGGCAAACCGAGGTTGTAAATAAAATAATGAAGCACAATTTGAAGGCCAAACTCGATGCCAAAAAGAGTAACTGGGCTGATAAGCTTTATGAAGCGTTTTGGGCTTACTAGACAATTGAAAGGACTTCAACTGGAGAGACGCCCTATTCATTAGTCTTCGAGACCGAAGCGGTCATCCTTGTGGATGTTGCTTTTACCTCTCTAAGGGTCTAGCTGCACCAACCCGAACGCAAAGTGGACATGCTAAGGTTGAACCTAGAAGAGCTTAAGAAAAGAAAAGATTTAACTCATGTGAGAAACGCAGCTTACTAGAAAAGAGCAGCCAGATATTACAATTCCCACGTTCGGGTATAGAGGTTTCAACTTGGGGATCTAGTATTGAAAAAGGTAACCTCGGGCACCAAAAATAGAGTAGCTGGATCTTTGACTGATAAGTGGGAAGATCTTTACCAGGTGGTCGGGATAATGGGACATGTGGCATATAAAATAACTGAATTATAATATCTCTCAATTATGTGCAGATTATTATGTCAATGAGAGCTGGCTTATACATGCCATCGATGATGTTTACATTAGGAATGCAATGCACGTATGCTACTCATTTCCCACCTATGGGTATTGGGATGGGAATGAGTATAGGTTTTGGGATGGGCATGCATGATATGAATGGTGGATCTTTTGGTTACTCCATGGTCATGGTGCCTTAGATGCATGGAGCACATTTCCTAGGTCTATCAATGTCAAGACCCACTACTTTGCATAGGATGACATGTTCTAATTTCCAATTGTTCGGGCTTCTAGGTCAAGGACATCCTTCTCGATGCCACATGCACCCTTAATTCCTTTATCAAGAGAGCTTATTATGAAGTCATCTATTGGCCTGAATGCATGTAGTATCGTAGATAATGTGGAAATATTGGGTTCAACTAAAAGGATCCAATGCATAACATCAACTCACAAGTGTTTAAAATGCTGGTAGCTCAATGAATTAGATATCTAATCATGTTAGTAAATCTCTAAAGATCATGGCATCACATTTTGAGAAAAGAAAGTAAAGTTGCATTTTAACAAATTCTATAAGTTTATGGCAACATAAAGAATGTATATGCCAAAGTCATCAGAAATCAAAATATTATTTTCTGATTTGCATATAGAAGACCAATAAGTTTCAATAGGCCATGCAGAAGTAGGACAAATATATCTCCAACATATTACTATTTTCATAGCTCCATAGTTTTGATTATTGTTGCTAACTTATACCATCTGATGAAAATGCTTTGAGATCTGATTTATTAGGCTGGTCTGCCCTCACTGCCTCGTCCTCTCAATCTCCATCCTCAATGCAGCTATTAGGAACTCTCCTGCACTTGTCGGTCATGCTAGAATATTGAATTAATGAATGTAGCCACTGATAGTGGACTTTAGGGAAATTTAACTCGATTAAAAATAGTTGTTTACCTCTTCTGTGTCAGCATAGGTTTCTCCAAGTTGGAGTAGTGCATTAGTTACACCACTCTTAGTCTCCAACGGTAAGACAGTGTCGGTCTACTAAAAATTGAATTAAAATGATTAGATAAATAGAACATTAAATTGGAAAAATTAATTAAAGCTGTTATTTACCTCTTCCGTGTCAGCATAAATTTCTCCAAGTTGGATGAGTTCGTATCTCCATTGTTTTGATCATTGTTGCTAACTTGTACCATTTGATGAAAATGCTTTGAGAGATGATTTATTAGGCTGTTCTGCCCTCACTGCCTCGTCCTCTCAATCCCCATCCTCAATGCAACTATTAGGAACCCTCTTGCACTTGTTGGTTCTACTAGAATATTGAATTAATAAATGTAACCACCGATAGTGGGACTTTAGGGAAATTTAACTCGATTAAAAGTAGCTGTTTACCACTTCCGTGTCAGCATAGGTTTCTCCAAGTTGGAATAGTGCATTAGTTACATCACTCTCAATCTCTAACAGTAAGACAATGCTGACTGTTAAAAATTGAATTAAAAGGATAAGACAAATAGAACATTAAATTGGAAAAATTAATTAAAGTTGATGTTTACCTCTTCCGTGTCAGCGTAAATTTCTCCAAGTTGGACAAGTTCATATCTCCATAGTTTTGATCATTGTTGCTAACATGTACCATCTGATGAAAATGTTTTGAGAAATGATTTATTAAGCTATTCTACCCTCACTGCCTCATCCTTTCAATCCCCATCCTCAAAGCAGTTATTAGGAACCCTCCTGCACTTGTCGGTCCTGCTAGAATATTGAAGTAATGAATGTAGCCACTGACAGTGGGACTTTAGGGAAATTTAACTCGATTAAAAGTAGTTGTTAACCTCTTCTGTGTCAGCATAGGTTTCTCCAAGTTGGAGTAGTGCATTAGTTACACCACTCCCAGTCTCTAACGGTAAGACAGTGTTGGTTTGCTAGAAGTTGAATTAAAAAGGATTAGACAAATAGAACAATAAATTGGAAAAATTAATTAAAGTTGATGTCTATTTCTTCTATGTTAGCGTAAATTTCTCCAAGTTGGAAGAGTGCATTAGTTACTCCATTCTCGGTCCTTACTTCACTCTTAGTCTCAAGTAAGACAGTGTTGGTCTGCTAGAAATTGAATTAAAAAAAATTGATTAAAACTTTGTTGAGTTGCTGGGGAGGGTGGGCTCTAATAACGAAATTAATTAAATTTACCTCTTGTGTGCCAATATATGTTTCTTCAAGTTGGAGAAGTGCATTAGTTACTCCACGATCAGTCGTCTCTAGTAAGACAGTGTCAATCTGTTAGAAATTGAATTAAAATGATTAGACAAATAGAACATTAAATTGAAAAAATAAATTAAAGCTTTGGGAGTTGCTAGGGAGGGTGGGTTATACTAGAGAAATTAATTAAAACTGTTGTTTACATCTTCTGTGTCACCATAAATTTCTTTAAGTTGGAGTCTAAGCATAAATTTCATTTACTAGCTAATTTATGATATCTGTGATTCGATTCAGGTTCAATTATCGTAGAATTTGATGGTTTGCAATTCAACTATGATGGCTAAAAATGTATACTTTGTATGCATCATTATCATGATTAATGAATGTTTACAATCAAATTCGGGTTATTTAATTTGTTTTGATGAGAATATTGTACAATATGGTCGGATCATTAAACATTAAATGATGCATGCATGAATGTATTTATTTCTTTTTATTGCAATATTGGGGACCCCTCTGTATGCATACTATGAAAAAATTGTATGTGTCAATCGTGCTTTATCCATCGTTCCAAACATTTATCTATTTTTATAAATATTTTGAGGGTAAAACTGTCAACCATATTATAATCCCACCAATTGATTATTAGAGCAAGCAAGATTCCACAAACGAATCATTCATGAACCAAGAAATGCAAGAAATTAACCTCTCACTTCTTACTTCATACTTCAAATTTCTTCTTCTTTCAATTATATAGACATCCTTGATAATTAAACTTCTTACTTTTCTCTTTTTCCTCCAACTTAGTTGCCGGTCCTCCCTCCAATTCAATTCTTGCTCTGCTTCTTCTCGTATTCGAATTTTGAAATATATATAGTTTATAAATAGCTATATCAAACCTTTAACGTTCTTGAAAAAAAAATAAATTGTCAAACAACCACGTTTCAATTTTTATTTTTTTATTTTTTTATTAGGGGATTTACAATTCCCTCCCTATCAATATTCCAAACCTTTTTTTTTTTTTTTTTTTTTCCTCAAACCTCTCCTAAACAAATTATTAAATTTTACTCAACTCAAGCCCACTCACTACGTTATTCATTTCAAAAGAAAAGCCCATACTCATCCCCTATTTTAATAGATAACTTGTAACCCTAACCCATCTATTTACCATGTTATTTTTAATTATTATTATTATTTTATCTTTATTATTATTATTATTATTATTATTATTATTATTATTATTATTATTTGTAATTAATAATTACTTCACGTTTTATCCAATGGGTTGTTTTTGCGACTATTTTTGAATGACATCATGTTTTATTAATTGATAGATTATAGCATTTCTATTATTTCCATGCAAAACTTTTTTCTATATGTATATTTTAATTTTAATTTTAGATTATAACATTTCATCCAACGTGAATGTTATTTTTGAATGACCCCAAATTTAATAAATAGATAGATTAGAGTATTTTTAGTTGTTGTATGCAAAATATTTTTTGCAAAATTGTTTTCGATATCAAAATATGGGCCTCGCAATTTTTTCTAATATTTCCCTAATTAATCCCTATAAAAGTGCCGATATTTGCGAGTGTAGTAGAATAAACTCATATTTTATTCATAGATAGATTAAGATTATAGTATTTCTAGTAGTTCCATACAAATATTTTCAATAAAATGTACTTATATTGAAATATACGTTTCTTAATTTTTCTCATAAATTCCTTTTTTTTTTTTTTGAAGTATTATATTTATAACTATTACAATAGGGCTACCGAGACAATGCATGTGCGGTTTCGATAACTACTCCCACTAACCGTGAGAAAAATCCCCACACATACATAAATTCCCTTCATTGTTCGCTTAAAAAAGTGTCAATTAATAGCATTTATATTTAATCTATATATAATATATAAAAACTGAGCCTCATAACGCCACGTGGTATCATGAGAAAGCTTTGGATTTAAATGCATTCATTTCTATGCATATTAACAAATTGTTTAAAAATCGATTGATTAAGAGATTTATTCATTATCCCATTAATTAACGAGATTGTCTTTTGATTACCTATTGATTTTGTGAATCATGGATTGCCTCTTGATTGCCCCTTTTTTTTTTCAATTAACCTATATAATAAATTAAACAAAATTCCAATTATATGTCTATATAATCCCATAATTAATGGGATGATGAATAAATTCTTTTTACTAATCCCATAATTGATTTTTAATTATTAAGTATTATTAATTAGTGATATATCAATTGATAATTCTTATTATAAATCAATTTGCTGTGTAATAATGTTCATGGGAGAGAAAATACGCTAATAATCGATAATAACTAGTCATTTTAAAAAAAAAAGATAACAATTAATCGTTAAAAAAAAAGATAATTACTACTATTGTATGTCTAATCAACTTCTTACATTGAAAAAAAAAAAAGGGTCTTCCTCTTCCTATATAAAACCATATGATAATTGCTAATTAAATATAATCAGCCACATTGATTTATTTCAAACCCTTAATCTTCATGTAAACGGTAAGCCTGATAAAAGTAGAACACTTTATATCCCCTTAATATTAATTCATTTTCAGTTCACATAGCGCATCAACTATATACGTATCGATTTTTCTCTAAAAAAAATAGAAGAAAAAATTATGTATCGATTTGCTTCAAGCCTCGCTTCCAAAGCTAGGCGAGTCACTTCATTCCTATAATCCTATGATTTGATTTCATATCTCAAATGGGTTTGTAGTCTCTCTACAAAACTATTTTTTAGGTTTCACTCCACATCAACCTCGACATAGAGCTCATAGCTAAGTGTGACGAGTTCATAGCTAGACTTAGCAATGGCTCAAACTGAATCAAACATGTATCGAGTTGTAAATGATTCAACTCAAATTTTACTTAATCCAAATCCATCCATTACCTTATACGATTTCAAAATGCAAACCCAAACTCATCCTCTATTTTAATAGGTAACCCGTAACACATCTATTTACCCTGTTATCTTTAATTATTATTATTTTTATAATTAATAATTATTTCACGTTTTATTGATACGTTGTTTTTGAGACTATCTTTGAGTGACATAATATTTTTTTCATAGATAGATTATAGCATTTCTAGTATTTTCATGCAAAACGTTTTACTATATGTATCCTTTAATTTTAATTTTAGATTATAGCATTTCATCTTAGGTGAATGTTATCTCGGAAATGATTCCAATTTTGATAAATAGATAGATTAGAGTCTTTGTAGTTGTTGCATGCAAAATGTTATTTGCAAAATTGTTTTTTATATTGAAATATGAGCTTCATAATTTTCACCATAAATTTCTTTTATCGTTAGTTTAAAAAAGTGTCATTTTACTATTGTCCCAGAATGTCCTTAAATTTGATACATAAATATAATAGAGTATTTCTAATTGTTTCATACAAATTATATTTATAAAAATTTTATTCTGCATTAAAATATGCGACCTATACAGCTATACTATTCCCCTCCATATTTCCTTTACCCCTATAAAAGTGTTGATTTTGCAACTTTGTCATAATCACCCTAAAAATGATACATGGATAAAAATAAAATATTTTTAGATGAGAGTGCGTACTGCATGCTACAATTAAATATTTCTGCATTGAAAGACACGCATGAGAGTGCATATATGCTACAACTGCAGCTGACTGACCTCAAGAAAAGCTACTGCAAATGAGGTAAGCGGGGAAAATGCTGGATTTTCGGCTAATGAAGGTATATTATAACTTAGGTACAAAATCTGAATCATAGGAACTGCTTTAAATCCATACGATGGAATCTATAGTTCAAGTAAAAAACAGGGTAGTCAGACCTTAGTAAAATCAGTGAACAAAGAAACAGTAAATCAGGGAAAGCATGATGGAGGAAGTCTTGCCTCCCTCATTCTCGGTGGGGGAGGTCGATCCTCCCCCTTTACATCAGTGGAGGTGAGACCTCCCGCGCCGAGACCAATGGAGGATCGACCTCCCAACTACTCCTCCTCTGTTCGCATGGGGAGGTGGAGATCTCCATGGAAATAGTGGAAATCAAATCTCCAGATTTTCCTTTTTTAAATAAAAAATTTATTTGATCTCCACCATCAATCTCAAAGATGGATGGTGGAGATCCATTTTTTTTTTCTAAAAATATATTTAAAAAAAAAAATTGGAACTAGTTTATTCATTTTTTAATTATATAAATGTGACATGTGTCTTAGAATATTTAAATATGATTAAAAGAACCTTTCAACCCCAGTTAACTTTGACAAACGGATAACTATTTACTATTTAGAGACATCAATACATATAAGTCAAGTAAAAAGAGACGCTTTATTAAAATATAGGAATATATACGTACATGTATAGATCATTAGACATGTAATTTCACAAAATTTAAACTATTATAATATTCGTATAATATTATCAAACCTTAAGGGTTATTTGTATAATTAACCTTTATGTATTAAATTTTTTTCTAAGCAAGCTGCCCGGGCTATAGCCTGGGTCAACCCTCTTATACATCCGCCCTTGATTATGCATAAATTGGCCGACAATACTCTATGCGTAAGCAAGGTCTAGCCTTGTGTTTGCTAAGTACATCAATCTTTCTACGAGTCTCTCGTATCTCCCTTTATCAAATCAACCGACACCTGAATATACTCAACACATAACTTCAATCCTTCTTCGAATGGTGCATAACTGGTTGATAGGCTGACATACCCATTTCCTGTAACAAAGCTAAGGTATATGCATATATATATTCTTTTATTTCCTTTTTCGACATCAACTTGTTGTCTGTCAACAAAAGAGAGATAGAAGAAGCATAGCCGGGTATTGAATAACTTGCTATCGTATTTGGCTTTCGAGTCGTGGGTCTTATGTTGGCAATGCTTGCTTTCATATAGATCTGACAATATTCCCCACGGGGTCGAGGCCCCTTGGGGAATCGCCCCAAATGGGGTAGGGATGGAGGATAATATTCGGAGACGGGAACGGGGACGGGGACGAGGATGAAGACAAACTCTTGTTCCTAAAGGTGAAGCGGGGCAGGGACGGGGACGGGGGCGACGACGGGGGAAGCACTCCCCGTCCCGATATATATATATATATATATTATATCTATACATATATATTTATAATATAATATATAATATTCAGATTTTTAAAATCATTTAATATTAATTTTTTAAACATAAATAGTTTTTTTTTTTAACTAAAAAACCGGACTATGTTTGCATATGTTTAGATTCTATATTTTAGAAGTTGGTTTATTTTATGGAATCTTTGTTTTTGGACTAAATATTAATTTATACTTTATTATTTGTTTTAAGTTGTAATTTTTAAATGTATAATTATATTAGACGGGAAATGGGACAGGTACGGGGAATGCCCCTCCAATGGGGAATCCCCAACCCTGGCCTTGCTTCTCTTAATGTAGGAGCGGGGACGGAGATAGGGATGAGGATGGGGATGGTTTTGGGGAGCAGGGATGGGGATGGAAAATCATTCCCCAACCGTGACCTGCTCCATTGCCCTACTTCCATGCATAATTTCCATCTCCACCATTTAAGTTGCAAGTCGGTCAGCTCACTCTTTCTCTCTTTCTAGATTAATATTTTTTGGGGTTCCATAATCAATGGATCTTTCTTTTTTGGTTTTCAATAACTTGGTATAGCATGTTAATTTAAGAACTCATATGACATGACATGACATCTAACATTGGACAAATTTTTTGGATAGCCTAGCATGATTATAGTTTTAACATTTTTAAGTGGTCTGCTCTTTTAGTAGCTGTAGGTGGAGGGTTAAAAAAAGGGGAAGATGAAAATGGTATCGTTGTGCAATTTGCAATAAATAAAAGTCTCTATTTACATGGAAAATCTATAGAACACCAGTGTACCCATACACCGTGTAGAAAATATTACAATCGAAGGTTGGATCACATTTTTTCAAATTACAATCACAATATTTCCTACACAGTGTATGGATACACCGATGTTCTATATCTTAACATCTATTTACGTGATTTGTGTATATGTATGTATAGTAATTATGTGCAGTTTTATATTAAGAAGGTCTTTATTCTATGGCCACAAACAGCATAAACCCCGGCCCATGTCAAACTAGAAGTGTCTAAACAAATGTCAGCCCAATAAGTGATGGATTATTACAGACAACATTCTTCTATGACAAAATGAAATCCTTTTACCAACGTAGAAATTTCTCCAGATGAGTAACCGAGTGTTGCAAAGGCAAAGCCTCAGTTAAAGTCTTGAGTGCCTTGTCATAAGATATAAACCCCATAAACCAAAATTCATAACCATCTCTGGTCACTGTATGGATGTACTTCTCTGAAGGATTCAATCTGTTTGCACTAGGATTGACTGCTCTCAGCTTATCAAGGTCCACCACCACCTATGCATTCACACACATTCCAAATCAATATTACAGATCTATAGTTACAAAGAACAATTCAAAATACAAAACAATTTTGGAAATTTTAACCCTTTGTCAGCTCAACTCAAGCCTTATCCCTGATATAACTTGAAACGGTGAAAAATTATGAGCCAATCTCATAAATACTCAGTTAAATGGGGGTTCAACCTAACTCTGCAACTTTGAGCAGTGTACTATAAGTTAATGAGAGGACGACCAATCAATCAAAACCCTTTAAAGCAAGGTCAATGGCCAATTGGTTCATTGACAATGATAGTTGCATCAGTGCATCCTTTTCTATGCACAGATCCATTGTCTAAATAGCAAGGTACAGAACACAATATTGAAGCAATGTGAAAGACCAGAATTCAAACTACTGTAATATTGAAAAGCATGAAAGAGCGAGAGCTATCATATAAAAAAATGTCAATTTGAAGACAGACTCCACCAATTCCATAAAGACTGAGTTCCTCATACCTTGTTATACATCCACTCCTGCCGCCCTGAGGAAGAATAATAACAGAGAGGATAATCACTACGAAAAGCCATTCTTTTAGATGATATATAAAGTGTTCCGATCACAGGTCCTGTAGAAGTTGATAGATAGCAAGCATATGCCTTTATGAGCTTCTCTCCCGGTAGTATCTGAAATTCTTGTTGAAACACCTTCTCGTGCCCTCCTTCTGTAAGTACCTTTGTGCCTTGAGCAAGCCTTGCCATTGCGGCATCAGTGAGCCTAGAACTGACCCTGACTATTGTCAAACAACATAACAAGTTAGAAACTAACATGTTACTGAAACAACTAATAGAAATATCTGGATCATGAAATCAAAGAACAACCGTCATGATTTCCACCAAAATGGAAATTTATTCACCAAGCACCTAAAATCAGGGATGTATACCCTGCTAAAGATTAGTTCAAGAGCCCCAATAGTATACAAACCTCAATGCTATTTATACAAAATCTAGACGGTTTTTTTTTTTCTTCTCTTAAGCAGATCCAAAAGTCTAATGAGAGAATAACTTAGAAGATAAAGGAGGGGATTCCCTCTAACTAAAATAAAATATTTTAAGGGAAGAAAAATGCAATGGCATATGACAGAACTCAGAAGCCAATAATATTTGTGTTAAACCAGGAAGGATGATTTAAGTATTTGAAAGAATATTTCGGCCAATTCGAAGCTCCAAGGAAGGAGTCACTCACAAACGAAACAGAATTAACTAATCAAGGTTAGTCTTATAGCTAATGTATATACCTTTAGAGAGGAGGTTTCAGTTGCAGGATCTTAGTTTATGGCATCTGATAATCAGTTTCGTAACCTGAGTACCTGACTTGATAATTTCTACACCTTTAGAACTAGTAACTGGCTAAATATATGCATAAGCCGTAGACAGTAATCCAACAAGACACCTTGTTTCAGATGTTCGTAAAACGACTGACTGAAAATCCAATCAAAAAAGTGCCTATTAATGATTCCATCACACAAACATTACAAGGGCCACAACTTTGAGGCAAGTTGAATCCTAGAAGATAAAAGCAACTTACACTTTGAAAAAAAAAAAAAACAATAGAAAACAAGAAATGCAGGGACCACAACAATTTTCAGGTTAGGTTTTTATAACTCTCAAGCACAGATATTGCAATCAATGTTACAAAAAACTGGTGTGAATTGCTAATAAACAGTTTATCATAAAAGCTTACTGTGATTCCAGACGTTGTCAGCAATAGTCTCTGCTTTTCTGGAGACATCATCAACCTTTTTCCCACATCGGTTCAACATTTCACATACTGTACCCATCGGACCTGTAAAACCAAACACCCATTTTCTCAATATATAAGTTCACAACAGTTAATTAATTAATTAAAATTTCTCAAAAAAAAAAAAAAAAGAAAAAAAAAAAGAAAAACCCTAAACTCACTCTTGCCAGATGCTGAAACATAAGGAGAAAGATAGAGGTAGGGGTTGTTTCCATTGTTGGAAGTCATATTTTTGGGGTCGAAGATGAAACCAGGAGCTCAATGTCAACTGGGTGGTACAGTGTTTTTGACTAGAGTGGTTGTTTTGGTAAACCAAAGCAAGGAATCGGTCCTTCCTGGTGGATGGCGACAGGCAGAGGCTTTGAGCCAAAGCAAATAGATAGAGTGGAATCAGAATTGGTGTTACTGTTTTGGCATATGCTCTAAAGCAATTGGCAGAGACAAGAGAACCCACCACCACAATTCAATTTGCAGCTCTATTATATTTACAATCGTAAATCGTGGGAACACAGTGTCGTTGTGACGTATCGAGACTCGAGAGTGGGTGAGGTTTTAAGAAGAAAGTTAAACTAACTACTTGAAACTAAACTAGTAGTATGTCGTTTTCGAGGTTGCGTCAATGGTAATTTGTTATAACTTGTTGCAAGATCCGTTTTTGAACACTACAGTCTAAAAACAACAAGTGATTTTTTTTTATTTTTTTATTTTTTTATTTTGTTGATCAAATTAGAATCATCTGATCAATTTTGATAAAATGTTGAATTAATTTCATTTATATCTAACCGTTTTGAATTAAATACCACTCGTGACTCGACCCATCATCTTTTTGTTTGCAAATCAAAAGAAGCCCGCACTTTATGGCACCCGTACCATACGCTGTTAAGTGATCAATAAATAGTTAAGTAAATAAGTAATAATTGGGTTGGGTGGTGAGTGCTAGAGAGAGAGAGAGAGAGAGAGAGAGAGAGAGAGAGAGTTTTGTTACTTTACTTGTTCTGGACAGAGAAAAGAATGACAATACTGTTGTTTCAGACTTTGATTTCGACCCACAGGACCAACTGTGAAAAGAGCAAGAAGCCAAAAAGAAAAAAAAAAAAATCAAAAAACAAAAAACAAAAAAGTGAAAACTTAGACAAATAAATCGAACACTGAAATCGGATGAACCAGATTCTCAAGCGATGAAAGTACTCCATCCAAGGTAATTACTCAATTCTATTGCCTTTTAAATTTCAATTCAATCTCTCATTTTTGCTCAATTGCTGTCCGATCAAGTAAATTCTTCATTTTTGTGAAGAAATAAAAGGGGTTTTCTTTCTCTTTGGGGTTTGTTTGATTTTGTTAGTTATTTGCTACTCCATAGGTTGAATCATTGAAGAATCTCTGTTTTGACACCAAGTTTGAGGATTTAATTTACAGCATTTTTTTGGTAATATGAAAATTAGTACTAGTTAGATCTCACAGGATGTTGTAATTCATATTTTATCTGCTCTGCTGTCTTTTAAGTCGTATTGTGGTGTGTGAAGTTTGTTCAATTAAACTAGTAAGAAGATTGTTAGATGTGGGTGTTTAAATATTGTGGCAGCTGAATTACTGGACAATGTGGAGATACAATTCTTTTGAATTTGTGAGAATTTTGCATCCATGGATACGAATTTACTGTTTGCGTGACATGACATGATCAACACGCCGTGCAATCTTCAAAGTTCTTGAAAGTTTCAGGTTGTGAACAACCGGGATTGTATCACATAATTTATAAGCCCGTTGCAAGCTATATAGACCACATTGTTTTTTAACTACGTATAGATTAATTATTCCGCCTCTTATAGTCCAAGTCTAGGAACTGGAGTCTTATCGTTTTTCAAACAATTCATGCTCGTTTTGATGGTCAAAATCTGTCTTCTTAACAGGGAATCTTTCTTCTGGCAATCAATATTTGACATTGGCAATTTTGATATCTTTATATGACTAGCTTAGACTCACAACCCTTTTCGTGTCAATGGGCATCGTTAAGATTGGCCAGCAAGGAGGCAATAGCTTCTGCAAAGAAAGTTCTAGCTCCATTGGCAAAGATATGAAGATGGAAAAGCGTCCCGACCCTGATGTAGACTTAGAGGATGGTTCTGATGATTTTGAGCTGGCAGAAGTGAACTGTGAGTTAGGCTTGGTGGAAGGTCAGCTGTGCAATATACCATATGAACTTTATGATCTGCCAAATTTAAAGGAAATATTATCTATAGAGACATGGAATTCATGTTTAACAGAGGAAGAAAGGTTCTGTCTGTCGGCTTACCTTCCGGATATGGACCAGCAGACTTTTTGCTTGACAATGAAGGAGCTCCTTGGTGGTATTGATATGTATTTTGACAGTCCCTTAGATATATTTTTCAACAGATTGAAAGGTGGATTTTATCCTCCAAACGTGGCTTCCTTTAGAGAATGTTTGCAATTTATGCAACGGAGAAAGTATTATCATTCATTAAGATCTTACCATGACAATATGGAAGAAATGTTCAAAGAGATGAGCAGGCTTTGGAGCCAGTGTGAAAAGACTGTTGGTGTTGAGGGAAGAATTTATAAGTGGAGAACAAGGCGACAAAAAAGGGGCAAGACTTTGCTTGATCTCAACTCAATTCCTGAAGATGGTGACTTGCTAGGTGAGTGGACTAATTCAGATGCAGCACTGCACCATTTATCAAAGAAAACAAACCCTTTGGGTAGCAAGAGAGCAAATAATACCTTTTCCTCAGTATCTCCCGATGGAATGAAATTTGTTACTCCAAATTGCAATGCAAAGGGGGTTCTAAAGTTAAGGTCATCTTCGAATTGTTCACTCCAAAATCACAATCCAAAAATAACTTCAAGTGACTTATTTGAACAATGTCGATCTGAACCGAAGGGTCTACTAAAAGTAGTGCCTAAAGTTCCTTCCATTGGATTAGAACATTCGAAGGTTGTGCTGAGACAACCGCAACCTACCTTACTGGGAAGCAACAGAGGTTTTGTTGATCACAGAATCTCTTCTTTGCCAGTTTCTGTATACTTGAGGGATATATGCGGCCTAGGTGAATCCCCTTTCCTACGGCAGATAGCTGGTGTTAATGAAGTTCATACAACTCATGGGCAGTCGAAATGTGTACTAAATCGGCAAGAAAGTCCCATAAGAGTCAGTAGATGTACAGAGGGTTCTACTTCGACGAGAAAGATAAAGAGGGAAACAAATCCATCATCTGACGGCATTGCTGATTTAGGAGGAAAAAAAGTGTTTAGAACTTCTAATGTTGAATATGAGTCATTAATGGATGCAAAGAGATCTAATGTTGGGGCTAAAGCTTGGTGGCAAAATTTGGGTACGGGAAGTAATGGTATTTCTGTGAGTTCCATAACACAGTTACCTCCTAAAGATCCATGCTACAAGAGAGAGCGGCAGATAAAACCCATGCAAGAAGAGCATATTACTGTACATCCAGAAAATCCGGACATAGCCTCAAGAATTTTGGATGTTGACATTGGAAAGCAGAAAATACAAGTGGCATCTTCTTCAAATGAAATGAAGGGACAAAGTGATGCCAGTGTCAAAAACCCAGAGAAGCTTTTTGGTAAACCCAGTGTTTCACAGGGATTTAAAGATGACCTTGCTCTTCCTTTGACGTACAAGCGAAGGAAAGCTCTAGCAAAGCACAACACCTATGAGTATGGCAAGCCACTAACAACAGGAGCTGATTTCAACTCTGCAGGCCCAAAATAGTCGAATCAATAAATAGTGAGAGTGCAAAAGCAGGGAAGATTAGTTCATGGGGTAGAAGGATAAACCCTCGGAAAAGGTACTTTAAGCAATGGTTTATGAACTAAAGTAGGTATATTTTTACTAATATCAAACTTCATCTACGGTTTCTACATAATCACTTGTGTATTACATCCTTCTTTGTATGTGTATATCAATGTATATGATGAAAAAATGACCCATCTATGGATAATGCTGTCTATGAACAAATTGTCGTGACTTCCCTTCATATATAACAACTAGATGGGTCATATATTCTAGTTGGTTGAGTAACTTGTAAGTCTACATTTTGCCATTGTTGGTTAAGGGATTACTCCAAGTTAGAAAAAAGTTAACATGCAACTGCAATGTTCAGTTGTGAAATCACTTATGTTTTGTTGGTTATTGCGTGTGTGATGTTTGATTTCATGTAGTGGTGAAAATTATATCCTCTTTTTAGACTCTGTTGTGGAATGTCAATAGAACTGTAAACCAAAATTCAAAAAATTTGCTAGCATTTCTTGAGGAATTATTGGCTTACTCTGTTGAAGTTCCTTAAAAGATTTAGATTTGTTATTCACCATGGATTTAGAACACTTTTATATCCTTGTTTAAACCAGCTATGAGGTTGAGAATCTGTGGACAACTGTAAAAGTTTCCATGGATTTATGAGAATATCATGTATATCATAATCTAGTTCCTTTAACTATGAACTTATTTCTTCTCTATGTTGCTGTTCCCTTAAAACAAGTCTATGAAATCTGGATTCTTTACGTGTTTGCACGTTATCCTCAGATTCACTCTTATTCGTCTAGGCAATTAGTATGGAGATGGAATTTGGGTCCTTAAATAAGGTCTGTCCTAGTAGAGACTGGGTGAAATAGAATGCACTGCTAGGCATTTCTTCTTCATTGAAAATCATGGTCATTAGAGTCTTTTAAGAGAACAGTGTTTTAGCTTCTTGGATATTTGAGGGAAACTGTGATGTTTGAAATATAATCTATTGTAATGACAATCAATTTCTGGCTCGATTTCAAAATTATTTAAATTTTTGTAACGGAGAACTATAAGTTAAATGGGTTCTTCATCAAATTGAACACATTCCAGTTCTTCGATTATACAATACTTCCATTTTATGTTCAACCTTTTCAAATTTTTTTAAAAATAATTTTCCAATCGACATTTTGATTTATTATTATTATTTTTTTTAATGTCCGATACAGTTGGTGTATAAAAAAAAACGCGTTTATTTAACATGAAACGCATAGCTTCATATAAACGCAACGGGCGAAACCGCCTTGCGTTTTTTTATTACAAACAAATAATCCTATAAATACGCTCCGCGCCCGGCGCCTGCCTTCTTTGAATTCGATTTCCTTGTCAAACGACAGAAACACAACCGAGTTAATTGGCTAAAATGGCCGGGAGATTGTCCGTTTATATAGATTACGGCTGGAACCTGAACGCAGTGGAGGCGGTGAAGAGCCATCCTCCGCCACTGACAACACTGAACCGGGAAGATTCAGCCCATTTTGAACGCTGTAAGGTCCATTTTAAAGTGTTACTAAATAAACCCTAACCTTTTTAATTTCTAATTTCTGATTTGATTACATTAATTAAGAAATAAACATGGTGGAGCCACATGGGCCCATTGCCTCGGTGACCTAGAGTCTCTCTAAGACTCTCGACATCAAGGTTCGAATCTTGACTGTATTTGGGAGATTTTCCCACCTTATATGTGGGTCTTGTCCCATCTTGGTGTGGGCACGCTCTCCCCTTTGTGGGAGTTGTGATTCGAATCGTGCTAGTAGAGCCTCCGTCTCACTGGTCCGGTAGATTTTGTAATCAAAATTAAAAATTAAAAAAAAAAAAATTAAAAAAAACATGGTGGAGCCAAGCAGTCTAATCCACAACACAAGTGTTTTTCATTATCCAAAAGTTTGTCGAACAGCGGATATTAAAAAAAAATAAAAAAAAAATTAAAAAAAAAAGGAAATGTTTCCAACCGTTAATTTTTCCCGCTGAAGGCATGCCAGTGGAGTGTTAATTTCTGAAGGCATGTCATCTTCGCAGATTCTCTCTTCGTCATTGTCTTCTACGGCTTGTCGTTTGTCAGCAGCAACTTGTAATCTTTCTCGCAAAATCTCTGCTACTGCTACTCTCAAAGTTCCAAGCTCGTGCTCTTTGAGATTGCAGGAAGTGGCCGTGAATGGCCCGTTGAAATCCGAAAAGAATGAGGTTCTTGAATCGAAATCGAAGAAGATCAAGAAGGATGTTGCCCCGCAAGACCAAGAAGAAGGAATTTCAATTTCAAGAATTCAAGTGCCTAGACAGAAATACATCGCCGTTTCGAAAACGGAGCTTTTGGATGCCATTGTATCAACGATGTTCCATTCTGAAGACGACGATAAAGATCAGTTTCTCCTTATCTCCTCGTGAGTCACCTCTGTTTTTATAGATTATCATGATCATTCTAACTTATAATTTTTCTAAATATCATCTGAATTTCTCGGCTTACAGGTGTTTGGACTCACTGCTTCATGCTGAACACAAAAACATTCTAGAAGAAATGCGAACTGATTACTCTTTCACGGATTCAACGGAGGATGAGGAATCAATCAGTTCAGACACAGAATTTGTGGATAAGTTGGGAAATCCTGATGTGGTTAGTGACACCATCAATGGAATTGATGAGGGCGAAGAAGTTGAACCAGATACATTATTGCCTTTCAATTATGGTTTAGATGACTTGTGGAATCTTATAGGTTCCTCTGCCAAAAATGTCCAGAATTATTCTGATAGAGAGTCCAGGTTTGTCTCTACTTCCCAGACTTGAAAGTTATTTATTTATTTATTTCAAAGAAAACCATATCTGAATTTGATTTTTTGAATATCCACTGATAATGAGAAATTTTGGCAGGCTTGCTGTTGCCACCCGTTTCCAGCGTGCTTTCATGCAACTTCTTTATAATGCTGAGTTTGAAGAACTTTCGGCTACAGATTTGATGTTGACATCTGCCTTAAACACAGATTATCTCCTTACTTTGCCAATTTATGTTGACTGGAAAAGGGCAGCTGAATCCAATGCAATAATTTTCAGGTAAACTGTTGCTGAGTTTTATGTTTTTATTTTTATTTTTTTTGCATTGTAAACATGAACAAGCTGATCTCAGGCAAAAGAAACTCAGAGTTCAGTTTGCTGTTATAAAATCACATTATGGAGTTTTACATTTGTAATGGATTTTTCTTATATATTTCACTGTTATAACTTACAAGTTTAAACACTCTCCAATATAATTGTAAGAACCAAATGCTTTCCCCCTTTATTAGATTTGTTTTATCTTGGTTGAGTTATCAACAAAAGTTTCAATATTAGGTTAATAAATAACTTCCTAACAAATGTAGCGTATAACACTACTAAAGCTAGTTCCATATCAAGAAATGACAATTATTTTCGAAAATTCAATACCTTGGATGACAGAAAGTTGGCTGCTCGGATTAAAGAGACTTAATCTGGATAAGAAGATCATCTAGGTAACATAATTAGCTCATTTGTGTGATGTGAAAGACAGTCAATGGTTGTTATACAATTCTGACATGTGGCTGATTTCTTCAAAACTTTGACTCACTTACATGTCATAAAAGAATGGTAAATCAGTTGTTTGATTTAGTTTCTGATTTAGCTCTTTCATTTCACATATATATACCACTATAAAAATATTTGGCAGCAGAATGTTTTCAATTTAAAAAAACAGCTCTTTCCATACAGGAGGGGTTATGCAACCGAGAGGCAGAAGGGCCTACTAATTGTTGAAAAATTGGATTATGTACAGTCCAGACTTCTGCAAAGGATCTTTTTTATTATCTCAAAACCATTGGAAAAAGTTAGTGAATGGATAAGTGAGGTCATATTCCTTTTTCCCTTTACTACTTTGCAGCTGTCTTTTATTGTTATGTATACTATTAGCTGATCTTTATCTTTCACATCCTTGTTTTTAACCATCTGCTTTCTAGTTGAGCCCTCAGAAACTAAAAATTTAGTGCCTAATTATATCATTATCGGAAACTTAATGCTTGATTATCTTTTAGGAGTAAGAGATGGATGATTTATGTTACCCACATGAGATGATCCAAATATAGGAGTGCTATCTAAGAGTCATCGATTAGTATACATCAATCATAACATTGGCCAAGCTTAATAAGACATGCTATATGTTTGTTAAGTAGTAACTTGCTCATTCTAGTAGTGTGCCTAAAACATGGATGTTGAATGGAAGGGATACAAGGCAAGATCAATGAGAACTGCTGTGCTCTAATCCATATGCAATTGCATAGAACCATATCAGCCTGGAAGTAAAATGACACTACGACTTGTTGGACAGTTTCAAAGTACAAAAAAATGTTTTAATTGGTTTATGGTATATGAAAGTACTTGATTATTAATCTAAATATTTACTGCTTTTTCTTCTAACCCTATACTTCACATATACATTGCTAAAATTGGTATTTTAAATATATTTTGCTTTTATGACAGGCTTTCAAGAATGCTTCGCAGACACAAGAAGTGCAAGATTCAATCAAGAGAATGAAGCTTTGGCTTGAGGAGCTGTCGCTTTTTCAACAATCTTATTTTAGTAATGAACAAAGTTCTGATAATCTGTTGGGTGTAGACCAGCTTTCAGATGGAGAGCTTCCTATTTGGCTTGCAGCACAGAAAGCAGTTAGCCGTTATGAAGGGCTTCTGTCACCAGTTGGGCCCCGTGGAAGGCTCCTGAGAAAATTGCTCACATGGATTGGGCTTGCACCTCCTACACCGGAAATACTATTTCCACCTGAGACTAAGAGTAATGCTTCTGATCCTTATTTAAGGTTTGTGCAGTTGTAATTTCTGTTTTTTTTTTTCTTTTCTTTTCTTTTAATTTACTATGTTTTGCAGATCTATTTGTCTCTGCTTTGCTTATTCTGATTCTACTCAAGAAAATTTTCATAATTTATTATCTTATTCTTCTTTTTCTTTTTCCCCTGATAAGAAACTGTGCAACTGGTAAAAACACATTTCTTTAATAATATTATTTCTTACAAAGATGAGCACAATGTTTTATAGAACCATGTGAGAGGGTCTAAGCTTGTTTCACTAGTTGATTTTATATTTTAGGTTTATGTGATTAATTGTGCCTTGACATGAGCAAATTCTTCTGCATTTGTGGCTGGATTAATATAGGACTGATGTGGACAGTCTTGGAATTTCTTATGAAACATGTAGATTTAGGAAATTGTCGGAATTGACAGTAAAATATCGTCCTTCAATGTGTTGTTCTTTAAGGTTTGATTAATCTACAATTACAACATTTTCACTTTTATCAATTAAGTAATAACTAATAAGTAATAAAAATTCTTTTCCCAGTCCAACTTTCTTATCAAGGATCTCACTTAGTGATATATGGAGGCCTGCTACAAGGAAATTTTGTGATAATGATCTTTGGAAGATGTTGAAAACTTCTGTATCCATTCTCTTCTCGCAGTCAATTCTTCAGGTATTTCTCATACACATATTGCACTCGTCTTCTCTGATTAATTTCTTTAATTGTTTCACAGATTCCTTTTTTTTTTTTTTTTTTTTTGGAGGATAGATGTTTGTGTTTTACCTTTTTTGCCTATTCCAACCTTAGGCAACATGGGAACTCTAAACTGAATGGCATTGGATACACCTTTTTTAATTCACATTATTGGATGCCATTAATGCTCTTCTTAAACTTTGGTGCCGTTCATTACTAGGAGCCAGCGTTCGAAGAATTAATTTTGCTTTATACTGATGACATGGAAAAAAAGGAATTCAAAAATGATGCTGGGGTACCGTCGTTGCAGTTAAAGATCTATGAGAGAATCCCAATTCCAGATTTACCCGTAAATACTTCTGACACTGCAAAGTCTGTTGATACTCTCTTTAATCTCATGCTTTTCTCCTTTCATTTATGCTTTTTCTTTTTCGCTTGTGCGCTTCAAGTGTTTACTATCAACTTTCACATTGTTGTCGAATTTGTAGGTTGTATTTCCTCACAAGAAGCTATCTTTCCGTATCATAGACACGGTATGGTTCATATGAACATGTTGAATACTTCTTTATTGTGTGATTGATATTTTCATATTTATGATGTGAATACAATTAATTCAATCCTTTATGAAAACATTGATGGAATTAAGTTGAATTTAGTTATGCAGAACTTAATTTAATTGATTTGCTACTAATTCACGAGTTTCGTATAAATCTAAAATCAATTAATTTCATTTGAATGTGAAATTAATAGAATGTGAGTTGAATTTGCTATTTTCTAAATTTTGCCAAAATGCAATCGTAGAGATTCTCTCTAATTTTGTGATGAAACCTAGAACAGTATGGATTTTCACCTTCAAAAACTATTTGCATATTATTGTACTATATGTCGTTCCTTTGTCTTCATTAGAAGATTTTCAATCTGCCCTGCTAAGAAATAAAATAATTTATTGGACTCTTCTTAGATCAAATATTATATTTAGATTGGACGAATGGCTGAAAGCAACAGGTTGTAACCTCAATGATAGAAATTGACATATTGGGAGGTATTCATTCTTACAACTGCTTGACATGGTTAGCTGAAGAACTTGGAGATTCTCATTGCAAGAGTATGAGATGTACTTGGACCCAGATGCTGATTATATTGTACAAAGTTAAGGCATGCACAGTTGGGGAACCTTGGTTTATTGACAAAGATTTAATTTTCACTTACCTAGTTTGGCCAAGTACACTTCAAATATCACACCATCCCAATTGATGCTTTTGGAATTCGTACACACATAACGAGTCACATTATACTTAAAACATTAGATACACATTCTTTTAGCCTCTTAACTTGATATTACAAATTCTTGCAGGTGCGTCTAGATGTTGCCACAATTTTGGGGCTTTTAGCATTCGTCATAAACTACAAAATTGAGGACATCTTATCATCTCCGTACGTTCATTAACAAAATTATAGATGTTTGTTTCTGTTTTTTTATGAATCCTTTTCGGTGTTTTAACACCTCCTAGTAAATATTGTATAACCGATCACTTTTTCTCTATCCTTGTATTTTATTATTTTCTAAAATAAGCAGCATAATCTTCAACATAGAGTGGGGAATTCAAGTTTCATTTATCTTGTCTTTTTTGAGTAATCTTTATGTTTCAAGTTTCATTTTTCTAATAAAATTAAAAACTTGCATGTCATGAGAGAGACGTTGGTAATATAATTTCTTTTCATATTTTATACAGATCATCAATATTTCTTGATGTGGTTGCTATCGGTGCTCTTATATTATATGTAACCCGTGTAGCTTTGGGTTACAAACAAACATGGGATAGGTACCAGGTGAGATAATCCAAATTAATACCCACGCATTGTTAGGGATTATTATTCTTTAAATTTTACAGCCATGCATTTTAATTTCATTTCCTTTTCCTTGTATCTAAATCCATTAATCGCTCGCAGCTTCTAGTTAATAAGACACTTTATGAGAAAACATTGGCAAGTGGCTTTGGAACAGTTCATTTTCTTCTGGATGCCTCTGAACAGCAGCAAGTGAGGATCCTCTTTTAGTTTTGTTTATTTTTATGTGAAATGCAGAGATATCTGTTTAATCATATATGAATCGTAACAATCTAGGGGTTTTCGAACATGATGTTTGCTTTTATAGTTAATGTATTTCAAAAAACATTAGTAGGTAACTTAGTAAGATAACGTTTTTTTTTCAAGATTTCAATTTCAACCATGGATCTGGATCAGTCAGTTACTCTTGCCAGTGAACTTAGTGACATCCAATTACATGTATGCAAATGGTTGAGGCTCAAGTTAGATTCAGTTGAATCTGGCATTTTTTTCCTCAGAGAAAAAGGAAGATTTTCATTGCTTATATGATTTTAAAATTTTTCATTTTTATATGCACCATAAGAACTGCCATCCTGTTGATGTTATAAATCATGCTAAGATGCAAGACTAGGCAAATCACGGTCATGGTCCTTACATTTCTCTCTACACTGTCATCACTGATTTTAGTGGAAATGTAATGTTTAAACTAAAAAATATTAAATTAATCAAAAAACAAATTGCTATAAAACCTGTCCAAGTGAGAATCTTCATTAGATATTCAATTGTGATGCATGGAGAGTAATTTGTTGTATATGTTATTTGAAGTAAGACAGGACTGATGCTATTTAGACTTTACTTGCCCTTTCCTGTTAACACTTTTCTTTTCTTTTTTCCTTTTTTGTTTTGATCTGATGCTAATATTTTGATTTTATGCAATCTGTTGTGACATAATTTTACAATGCATTTTTGTTCTTGTTCTTATAAACATTTCTCTTCTTACATTGTTGTGAGCAGTACAAGCAAGCCCTTTTGACCTACGCAATCCTGCTTAAAGAAGAGAACAGCCAGGTTTGCCTTCTTATCATGTCTTAATATCTAGTGTGAAAATTATGCATTCTAAATTTTGCATCTGACCATAAGCGTGGATGAAGTCAATTGGTACTGTAAGAGAAGCTTTAATAGCTTATTACACCGCTTTTTGGTCATCATGTTCATCCCAATTTTTAATCAGGATTGATAGTTGCTGTATCTTCAACTAACATACAAATACATTATAGATTTCCTAAGACATCATTTGATATTCTTTCTAAGGTATATATGCAAATGACAAAGGATAAACCATGTAAATCCAACGACGGTTTGGGTGAATTTTCTAAAGAGTTTCCTTTGCAATCCTACCTTCTTCTATTTTTTTTTTAATTTTTTTTTTTTTTTTCTGACTTGTGATACTCATTTTACGCATTTGATATATTAGCTGTGTAGATCATCACAAAAAATTTCCTAGTTGCAGGCCACTTCTCGCCAAGCTGTTAAAGACAAATGTGAGAAATTTATGTATGATGTATTTAAAGAGAAGGTAATACAGTGAGGCTATCAATTTATAGTTTCGGTGACAATGTGCTTTGAATTGATCATTGGGTTGATGGGAATGCAGGTTGAAATGCCAGTTGACAAGGCAGTTAATTTGTTGGTGAGGCTGGGTATGGTTACAGAAACATCAATTGATGGAAGATTTAGATTGCAGGCTATTCCATGCCCGAAGGCACATGAGACACTTAAATCACGTTGGAATAATTTGCTTGGTTAATTTTTGTAATATGTAGCTAGATCCATTATCACACACGATATTAATCTAACCGAAACTTCATTAGCAAAATGATTATGTCGGCTCCAAAGCATTAAAATCTTTATTTAAAGAATAAAATAGAATGTACATTGTGTAATAACTGTACAAATGTATTATTTCATAGATGTTCCTTTTCATTCTTTTTCTTATAGACAGCAATAGGTGATTGAAATACAATTATTTCTGGAAAAAAAAAAAAAAAAAAAAAAAAAAGAAGAAGAAGAAGAAGAAGCCTAGTTGTGTGGAATAGTAAGCCCTTTGTTTCCTGTCCTGGTACTTCTCATTCTCGGATTACAGCTATTTGGTGTGCATATGGTTGGTAGGACTGATGGAATAGTTGAAGTTGTTCCTCACAAGTGGAGAGGTTGAGCTTTGGTAAACACAAATATTCCTCCACCTCCAACAGCGCGTCCCAAAAGCATATTGCAATCCAGGTATGAAAGGTAATAGAGTCCTCCAACTGATTGCCTGCAATACAAGTCAAATATATATTGATATTTACATGATTGTACAAGAAGCATAACTAAGCAATATAGATGAATTCGATATATAATCTACCTCCCCGGATTTGGATTTGTCACAGGAACTTGAGCTTTAAAAGAACGGATGAATTGCAAGATCTGCACATAGGAAGCATACACAAGCACTTTTCAAACAAAAGGATACTATCAATTGTTATCACATAAGACTGCACACCTTTTACTATGGTACTTGTATTAACTTATTGAGCTGGAGATGTGCACAAAAATGAATAGGGTAGATTTATGTACCTGTAGACTTAAAAATGTCCGCGGTAGTAGTGCTGGAGATATTAGAGCTTGCAGCTCTTCACTTATGTTTATATTCTGAACTGTTATCTGCAAATGCAACATGCAGCTGTCAACTATTTGGAAATCATGTTTTTTTAAGGACTGAGAAGCTGACCTCTTCAAACTGAAGGTAGATGTTACGAATGGAAACAACATTAAATTTCGCGGACACAACCAGAGTGGCACCTTCTTGATCCTGTAAAGCATAAAAACTACAAGACATATCAACCACATTACAATTGCAAACCACCCTGCCACCTGAGGCACAGCACTGGGAGTGAGAGCTAAAACTTTACCTCTAACAATGATGGAATACTCCAACGAACAACATTACGGATGATACCTCCATCGGATTGATCCTGGCATTCAAATTTCTGGAAGATCTGCCCAACCTAACAAAGAAAGATTGAAAATTGATGATGGCATTTAGATATATCATATACGAAAGATTCGAAAAGGCAGGTAACTATTCTATCAGAATTGAATTTAGTACCTGAAAGAATGGAAGCCTAGCAGCAGCTTCGAGAAGGACAATGACATCTGGGGCTGAGGTGTATTGGAGGCGCCATGTCCCATCCAATTTCGCTAGATCAATGGCTTCACCCCTGCTACATCCCTCCAAATTCACCTGCCACATTTATATTATATATCTAATCACTCATTTTTGCTTCAATTGGATCAAATGGATCACCAAAATTGGAAAGCAAAGCAGAGAAGAGCAGACCAGAGCCTCCTCAATGATGGAGCGTTGGTCAGCAGTTGTAACAAGTCCCCGTTGTGTGTCCTTAAAAATGCTCAACAGATTGTTTTTTTGGATCTCTAACTCATACTCAGATACCTGAAACCCTAAATGAGCTAATCAGCATAGAGGTTGAAATATATGAACAATAGTGTTATATACAAAGAGAAGACGGAAGACAAACCTGGGTCCTGTCGTCGATTGTCACGGTTGCTGAACACGAAAACTTCTTCTGAGTAGACAATTTGAGGACCGGACTCCATGGATTTCTCTTGCAAGTGCTTCTCTTTCCAGTTGCTATGGAGAATGAAGATGCGAACGCGAGGGCCATGTCTACTGAACTGAGACGACTGACGATGACGACGAGTGAGAAACGAAACGAAACGAACAATCCTGTACCGATGAATTATCCTGCAATTTTTTTAATAAATTTTTTATTAACTATTTTCCTACGTGGCAAAATTGCATTGCTGTACATGCCTGCAACATGAACTCGACCCGACCCGACCCGACCCGGTATTAACTTCGGCGGGTAAACGAACCCATATTGATAATCAAATTTCTAACAACTCTCTCAGTTTCATCATAATCTCCTTGAAACAAATGGCGAGCAGCTTGGTGGTGAATCGTTTTGCATTTTTTGTTTTCCAGGAAACTAAAAAGACACTGTCGAAACTCCACTCCTCCTCCTTGTCTGCAAGCTTTAGAGGATGCAAGTCGAATTATCGTTTCGCGAGAAATTGCTCTGTTTCCTCTGCTGACGCATTCATTGTTGCCGATGACGACAAGTATGGCAACAAACAGATTATCAGTGTCACTCCTCGCCTCTATGATTACATGCTCTGCAACATTCGCGAGCCTGAGGTATCGTCAATTTCAATTTATTTTTTTTCCCGACAACTAAACACTTTAAAAACGCCCTCGTTTTCGTTCTCTGTCGTTCTTTATTGTGCGGCTTGCTTTTCAGATTCTGCGGCAACTTCGGGAGGAGACTGCTGGTATGCGCGGTTGCCAGATGCAGGTACCATTTAATGGTTTATTGTCAATTTTAGAAGAAATAATTCAGACCTGCATTGTATAATTATGTTTCTGTTGTGGTTTCGAATAGGTTTCTCCTGATCAAGCCCAATTGCTTGCAATGCTTGTGCAGATTCTTGGGGCAAAACGGTGTATAGAAGTGGGTGTATATACTGTGAGTATGTATTTTAGTTTATTTTAGCTTGTATTCAATGTTTTTTAATTTTATTCTCATTAATATGTATATAGTTTATTTATTTTTCTTTCAGGGTTACTCGTCATTGGCCATTGCATTAGTACTACCAGAATCAGGTTGTCTGGTTGCTTGTGAAAGAGATGGCAGATCTCTGGAGGTTGCCAAAAAGTATTACAACCAAGCTGGTGTTTCACACAAGGTATTTTTTTCTTCCTCTGCTTTACGGCTTGCAATTTGTTGAAACTATAGTTTCAGCAACTGCTAAATTAGTATACTAGAGCTTGATGGTGGTGAGTATTTGCTAAATGACGTCATAGAAATAGAAGTTGCAATTGAAGATTGTCCTCTGCTCGTTTATGGTATTGTAAATGAACTAGCCCTTTTTTGTTACATTTCATGTCCTTTTTACCTTCTCTTGGTTCTGCTTTGACAGTTTTGAACCAATGCATAAATTCCCACAATTCTAGCATGTCTATGATACTTTTAGTTTTTTCAATGATATCTTTAAGGCTCTGAAATAATCTGTTGACATTAGGTAAATATTAAACACGGACTAGCAGCTGATTCCCTAAAATCTCTGATTCTGAACGGTGAAAGTTCCAGGTGAATATAGTAAGCACTAAGCACTGATTATGCTATGGTTCATTTGTTTTTTTATAATGGATCTTTCCTTGCCTTGTTTTAATTTTCTCTAAAAACGTATGACCAAATAGTTGGTTTCATCTTACCCCAAATTTTCTTAAGATATCTAACTCTTCTGCGGGCGTAGATATCAATATTCCGACAAGAAGGATTCTGTGTTACTGAGAATTATATACTTTTCCCTCCCATCCCCTCTAATAAGTTATTTCTTGTGGGACTATATGTCAACTTAACTTTTTCACGATTCATGAGAAACCAAAATAACATCATAATAATAAGGAAATTATTATATTTTTTAATATATTTTTTCTTTATGCAGCTATGACTTCGCATTTGTTGATGCTGAAAAGAAGATGTATCAGGAGTACTTTGAATTATTACTACAACTGGTAAGAGTAAAGACTGAAATATTATGTTTAAACAGTCTGTATAGAATGACTGAAATGTTATGTTTAAATAGTATGTGTAGAATCCATTTTTTTTTTTTTTTCATTCTTCTGTTAAATAGTTTCACTTACGTACCTTCCACCGGATTGTGAGAATGTAGTTGTTAAACTCTTGTTACAGGTTAGGGTTGGGGGAGTCATCGTGATTGACAATGTTCTTTGGCATGGAAAAGTTGCTGACCCGATGGTAAACTACTAACTGTGATTGATAAGATTTGCAATTGGAAATATATCCTTTTTTTTTTTTAATGAGACTCTCAACAGGTAAATGATGCTAAGACTGACAGCATTAGGAATTTCAACAAAAATTTAATGGAGGACAAGCGCGTTAACATTAGTATGGTGGGTGTATATCAATATATGTTCTCTGTTTATTCGCTGTGTCATTTATATTAGCAAAATTCTCATATATTCCAGCTGATCCGTTACCCTAACTTGGAATTTTAGGTGCCCATCGGAGATGGCATGACTATCTGCCGGAAACTATAATCTCTAACCAAAGCTGATGGTAGTTCTTTGTCCTATCTATGGCTCATCTCATGAAAAAATAGTATTGTGACTGACTGCCCTCTGTGACAGTCTCCAATATGCATATCCATTGAGAAAGTGCCTCAACATAATTTGGTTATGGCGGCCAGTATATGGGTCCTAAGTTGGTTTGATTATAAGCAAGCCTATCTGCATACTTTGAGAATGATTGCAATGCAAATCTGATACTGAAAATGGCATTTGATGTATCCTCCTGACAAATTTTGTTCCCAGGGATGATAATTATCTTCTTGATCGACTGTTAAAGACTTTCTGTTGTTGTAACCTTAGATTCTTTGGATGATATCATACCCAATTTTAACAATTAACAAAGTAATGAAGACAGTTCTAGGCAAACCCGTTGTGGATCTAAAAACAGTGACCTTTTAATGTTTGGATATCCATGATGTGGAAGCATTTTTCATCATTGATTACCCTATCATATATCTCTGCATCTTTTAGGCTACATATGCTGTTATGTTGGTACATATACTATACAGATTAGCTTTGAAGAGATGAAGATCACCCTACGAGGACTCTGCCTCGATGGGAACTGCAATTGGCAATTGATTAGTATAGGCTTTTTCTTAAGAAGCAACGAGGTCAACAGGATTTTGCCTCTAGTATTTTACAGTATCTATGTAATGTCTCCTAGATAGTAATGTCTAAAGGGTAATTATTTTCGCTTTTAACCTGCAAATAGTTCCAGCTTTTCTTTCCCTGTCAAATTAAATGTCATTGCTTATTGTAAAAATCGGCAGGCCGGAGATGGAGACAAACGTGAAAACATGTTTTTCGCTCTCTTCCATCTAGATATGTCCAGGAGACGTCAATTAGAGTACAAAACAGTTGTTAGCAAGTGTATGTTTTTTTATTTTTAAAGGATAGTCACCAGACATCAAGAAAAAGCCAGATGCATATGCATCACGAGAACCTCAGCATGCCATAGGCATCCATAGTTACTAACGAAAAACAGCTCTTTATAAACAATAATAATGCTCATTCAAAGCTTCTCTCGCAGATACCAAGGCTACCCTTCCCATTAAAACCCCATCTCTGAATCTATCAGATTCACATAAAACATCGAATCATGGGACTTGGAGGTGATGAGGAATCATCAACAACCCAAGTATCAGAAAAGCCTTCTTATTTTAGGTACAACTCACCTTTTGTCCAAGTTAGCTTGATAGGTCTAGTATGTTTCTGCTGTCCAGGCATGTTCAATGCCCTGGGTGGCATGGGAGGTGGTGGCCAAGTTGATCCAACCGCGTCTAATAACGCCAACACTGCTCTCTACACCACCTTTTCCATCTTCGGAGTCCTTGGTGGTGGCATTTATAACATCTTTGGACCTAGACTCACCCTTGCCGCTGGCTGCTCCACCTATGTCCTCTATGCTGGGTCTTTCCTTTACTATAACCACAACCCGGACCAAACCTTTGTCATTATTGCTGGTGCTGTGCTTGGTGCTGGTGCAGGCCTTCTCTGGGCCGGACAAGGCGCTATGATGACCTCCTATCCCACGACTAAACGTAAAGGCACCTATATATCTCTATTTTGGAGTATCTTTAACTTGGGTGGTGTCATTGGAGGTCTCATTCCTTTCTTCCTGAATTACCACCGGACCAAAGCTGAATCTGTCAATGACAAGACCTATGTTGCATTCATGTGCTTCATGTCTGCTGGTGCTATTCTCTCTCTAACAATTTTGCCTCCCAGTCGCGTGGTAAGAGATGATGGCACTCGCTGCACCAACATTAAGTATTCAAAAGTTTCCACTGAAGCCTTTGAGATTTTGAAGCTTTTTCTCAACTGGAAACTGCTTCTCATTGTCCCAGCTGCTTGGTCTAGCAACTTTTTCTATAGCTACCAGTTCAATAACGTTAACGGTTTGATGTTCAATTTGAGGACTAGGGGATTGAACAGTGTTTTCTATTGGAGTGCACAAATGTTGGGTTCGATTGGAATCGGTTTTGCCTTGGACTTTAGTTTTCAGAGTAGAAGGACGAGGGGTTTCGTTGGAATTGGGATAGTTGCTTTGTTTGGCACTGCAATTTGGGGTGGTGGCCTTGCCAACCAATTGAATTACTCTCGCGGCCACCCCCCACAACGCTTGGATTTCAAAACCTCTGGTAATGATTTTGCTGGACCATTTGTTTTGTATTTTTGTTATGGCTTACTTGATTCCATGTTTCAAAGCTTGGTCTATTGGATGATCGCAGCACTGGCCGATGATTCTGAGATCCTCAGCAGGTAATATTGATAAATATAAATACCATTTTCTTGCTCAAATAGACCTTAGCTCAAATATGTGCTCTGTGATCTGCAAATATAACAGGTACGTTGGGTTCTATAAGGGAGTGCAAAGCGCAGGGGCTGCCATTGCTTGGCAAGTAGACGCACACAATGTTCCCTTGCTCAATCAGTTGATCGCAAATTGGTCACTTACCACTGTGAGCTATCCATTACTCGTCGTCCTGGTCATGTTTGCTATAAAAGATGACGAAAATTCTAGCAAGACGGCTGAAAATGATTCTACTCAAACATCAATTATTCCGCCTCCTGCAAATAATGGTTATAATGAGCTTGGAAAGTCTACCTGACATCATTTTCTTGCTTTCTTTAATCCTTCTATGTGAAATCTGATTGATTCAGAATTTGCCATAAATCAAGTGATCAACAGTTGATTCAAATTGTTAATGTGCAGTAGGGGTAGAATAAATATATGTATTAATTATCAAATAAAATAATAAAAAATAAATATACTAAATTCTAACCACACTATTTCTGTTGACACTAACCTAATCGTTTTTAGGTTAAGTATCTATTCCTTTATACTTATTTTTTAATGTTTCGTGCAAAAACACATTGTATAATTATATAATTATATTCACTACCAAACTATGTTAACGAAATTACAATAATTGTTTTTATTTTGTTTCCTATATGTATTAGACAATGATAACAATTATTGTTTTGCATTTAAGTTAAATATAATATTATAGTAATTATTTTTTATAAACCGTCAATCTTTTTTGGTTTGGTTTGGTTTGGTTTGGATTATAAAAAACTAACCCGATTAAATAATGGACAAAACCAAACCACACCTGTGTATTATAAAGAGAGAGGGTTATCTTAAATACCAATGATGTGTGCAGTTTTGAAGCAAAACATACAAGAAAATCAAATTCTACAAATTTACTAATTCATCCCACAAAATCCACAGTATAACACCTTATCAGTATAAAATTGGATGGAAACATTAATTCCTACAAGAAAGATCCTTCTCAACTGGACATATAAAAAAATTTACAGGAAATTGATATGCGTCAATGACCCCATTAAAAAAGGGACATGTTTGCCTGAAGCATTGTTTTTTGATTCTTAAACTCATTTTCAATCAAATAATTTTAATTGCCTCCTTGACCATTCCCAAAATTTTGGTTATCCTCATCAGCAAATCTACCTTCTCCTCCATCGCCATAATTAGCCCAAGGTAGCATCGATTCAAACAAGACAGCCAACACATTGCGATTTGCAACATCACGTGGAGGAGCTTGGCCAACATCAAGTGGATTACCTTGGATGCCATTTTGGTCAGCTTCCCCCATCCTCGGGTCAACCACAAAGTTATGCAGGCTATCAGGTGGAAGAGTTGACACTGCATCAGAAAAATCCTGAACCAACAAATGATCATACCTGGCAAAGAAAAACATTTGATCACAAAAAACGCCGATACAAACAATAACGGCAGTAACTCTTACATGAGATCTAGCATAACATGGTTCATACTATCTGGTTAAGGCATAAATGAGGTTTAGATTAATCTTCAGTTCCATGCTAATTCAGGCAACTCTTAAATGACATCAAACCATAAACTTGATACGGCACATATTAATCAAACTAAGTGCAGCAGACATGCATTGTGCAATTAAAAAACACACATATTAAAGTTTAGCAACACAAAAATTAAGCAACAACTAAAAAAATTCAAGTACTCACTCATTTTTCTCAGATGGGAATGCTTCTTCTCTTACACAAGCCCAATCCTTAGCTTCACTTTTATTGTGTTCCAGTGTTTCATTAACAAGTTGCGCTGTGTCTCGGAGCAACTTTTGCAGATCGGGAAGCCTCCATATGAGATAGCTCCTCTCCACATATATCCTGATAAGGTGATCCAGGGATGGGATCCTTGTCTCATCTGAACGGAAATAGGCATGTTTGAGTATATTTGTAAACGCCTGATCTTTTAAAGGTACTTTAGCCACAAGTTTCTTTAGGACTGAAGGGTGAAGCATCAAAGCTTGCTTCATGAGATCAGTTGAGGTAGCCTTAGAATTATCAGTGTCAGCATCTTGTGACGTTTCCTCTCGCTCAAGGTAAAACCGACAAACGGAAAGAGAATAGGAGAAATTTGGAAACAACCATAAAGAGTTATCACTTTTATACTCTTCAGAAAACTGTTCCAACCAGGCATACTCCCCTGCCCTCAAAGCAAAGTAGTCAATGCAGAACATGGCCCCCATTGGATCATCTGAATCAAGTGAAAGCAATAGTTTGCACACTTCCAGGGCAGATCGATGACAGCCGCGTCGATCCATATTTATCATGTGAGTAAAAAGTGTTTTGAACAATGGTTTGTTTGTTTCGTGGCTGAATTTCAATTGGCAGTTACCCTGCAAGGGGGTGAACATTGGATGCCATGCACATTCTAATCCATATAAACACTTTGCAACTGCATCTGCTGCTGTTTGGTGTTCACCCACAAACTTGAAATAATCCGCCATTGTTATCAGTGAATCCAAATGATAGTGATGAAGCATCAAAATGTTAGCTACACTGTTAAGATCATGAATAGCTTGGGCAGCTTCAAATGCTTTCTGAGCTTGACTATAAGAAGGTGAGTGGACATATCTACACAATAAGAACAAAACACATCACACATGTAAATCAATAAAATTAAACTATATGCAACTAAACGTTAACAGCATGTAATGTTGGCATAGAATATTGGCATTTACAGATAAACTAAGCTGCAAACATAATACACAAACAAAAAGAGGAGAGCGATGGACATTGCAGTCCAAATTATGCAACTGCATTAACCAGTAAAGTTGAAAGAATATCTATGGAAGCAAAACTACAGGGCTTTGATACCACAAAAGGTAAACCAATGGATGCTTGACCAAATCTCAACGGTGACATTCTTGCAAAGTCACACGGAATGTTAAATTAACACAATCTCTATCAATGTGATTGCCAACCGGTATGGGGTAATACAAGTGATTAGGTGTAAAAGCAAAACAAAGCAACATAGGTTTATTTCATCACTAGATAGCAATTCGACCTTTCTATTTCCTTTTCCCCCATTGGTAAGTGATACTATTCAAAAGTGATGCCTTAGAAAAGGCCACAGCCGAATTCATGAAGAGGGTATTAGAGAGTAATTACACTTTCGGTTTATACAAGAGAGTAATGCAAAAAGAATACATGAAGAAGAGAGAGAGAGAGAGAGAGAGAGAGAGAGAGAGAGAGAGAATATTTGTAATAAACAGAGTCACATAAATATCAATCTGAAGAAAGCTTAAATATTGTAAGTAAGGCTGAGACACAACCCAATTGCTGTCCACCCCAGATCACCCTTTTCTAAAGACCAAAAAAGCAGCTTAGTTAGCTAAGATTTAATTAATTAGATACTTATGTCTCGATTTCAATCAGATGAAACACAACCACAAGATCACTGATATAGACCAATACATCAGTGTATTGTCATTTTTGCATAGCATTTTCACCTTCTATACTTCTCAAATTGCCTTCGAAATTATTGTCTATAACACTTGTTATAAGACCACCTAGCTATACTTCCTAATGCAAGCAGCTAAGTGAACCAGTGATTTGATAAGCAACTGTGCATAAAAAGTTACAGCTCACATGCAGATGGCAATTAAAAAGATAAAGTAAGAGTGTAAGACCATTCTATAAATGATAAAAAGACAATACTAACAATCAACTAACTTAAAATTAACCAAGGTGAAAAATCAGCAAGGGAGCACTGCAGCCACAATAGTGAAAACTAATTAGGCAAACCAATACAGCTGGCCAGCTGGGGATTATTTTACCTGAAGTAACTGTATCCATCCTTTGTTTCCAGAAACTCCATGGAGAAAGATCCATCCCAGCGAGACCATAAATCTGATGGAGAAACTAAAATAGTCTTTCTGACATGATGACTTCCCCGTCTTCCCCCACGCACTTGTCTAGAACTGCCACTTTGATGACTTCTCTCGAATGACTTCACCACCTTGGAACCAAATATTCTTCGCAGCTCATTTTCAACATTTAAATATTTTGGATCTATTTGTAACACAGAAGGCGTATGTTTGACCTTTGTAGAACTAGGTTGGGGACTAGAAGAGCTGACATCCAAAGATAAAGTATCTAAAACCTCATCCAGTGATCTTTCAACTTTATATGTACTTGAAGCAGAACCCTCCTTGCTTCTCTTCTTTTTCTTTTTCTTTGATTTGTGATTGGATGTCGAAACTACATCACTAGTTTTCTGTTGTGCAGTAAGTTGTTCTCTTTTATCCTCGTCTCTGATCAAGGCTTCATCAGCAACTTCAGTCTCCTGCATATTATATTAATCATCACCGGTTGAATATAAAATATGCCAGAGCAGCATCATAATTGCCTTCTAAACAATTTTAGAAGACATGCTGCTAGCTTCTAGAGTAAAGTGCAGCTTCAAATGTGTTTAACACAATGGTTAATTGGAAAGTGGTGCTCCCAAAACCCAGTTGGGAGCTAATTAATGACAAGAAATGGAACTTCAAAAGCAAGGCAATAAACGAAAATTGACAATAAATTCAGTTGTGAAAGCAGAACAACACCAAAAGCATCTCTATCCTAGAATGAAAGAGGTAACAGTATGTGAATCTCCGCCCTCCTCTTTGCTTCCTACCTCAATCTAATATATAAATTTAATGTATATATTATATTACAAATGGTATAACTAGAACAGGAATAACAATAATCAAACAGAATCTCATACACCAATATTTAAAATTTTTTTTTTTCTTTGTTATTATTTTGAAAAATATAAAATAACACATATATTAATCCCCAAAAATATACCAAGAAACGGCCTTTTTAAACACTCATGACCTAGTAAGTAGAAGATTTTTCAGCTAATTTGAGATTAACATACACATATAACGAAACACAATTTGGAGGATACTTGTTTTACAATATCTATAGCGATTAGCAATTTCAATAATAATAATAATAATAATAATAATAATAGATATGAGGAAAATAAGGTTTAGGAAAACTGACCTGGTCAGGATCGTCCTCGACATCATCATCGTTGAGGAGGTCGAATGGGTTAATCGAAGAAGGAGGACCCGAATCGGGAGACCCGGATTCATTGTCTTGGAGCTGCTCTTCTTCGTGGCGCTGCTGCTGCTGTTGTTCTTGTTCTTTGACAACTTTCTGGAACAACCTACTCGACATTCTTGTTTCTCTCTCGAAATTTGATTTGAGGTTTGAATTGATATGTGTTTACTGGATTTGATTAACTATTTCATTTATATGGATTCGAGATGGATACCCAACACTCCATCTCATATTCAATCTAAAGTGAGCGGGTCGGATTCGGGGATTCCGCAAATTGATATAAGTGTATATTCAGCTATGCTCCGATAAATTTTTTAAAAAAAAAATTAAAATAAAGGATTCGAATCCATTACCTCATATTGTTATTAAATTTTTATATTTTATTTGTTAATGTAATAAATTTGATAAAATATTAAAGTTTATAATGAAGGTAGATGGAGTGTATATCCGTAAATTATATTTATCCTTGTCCTTACTAATAAAATGAACATTAGGATCATATTCATTACCGCTATGTCTTCTGTAATCTTGATGAAATCTATTGATTTTAATAAATTTTGATCTTAATTTTTATGTGAAAGATAAGTTCAATAAAATCTACTTGTAAGCAAAATTTAAAAAGTTTTCAAGTACTACAACTATTTTTTCCCAAATTTATTATATATGAAACATTAAATTCATTAAAAATCGATGAACTTCTTATTCCGTTTGGAAGAGCTTCTTCAAATAAATCTTATAGGAGCATGTCTTTTAAATTTGGGGTTAATTTTTTATTTTTTATTTTGAAGTGGGTAGAGATTTTATTTATTTTATTTTATTTTATTTTCTAAAGGGCAATGCTACACACAAAAAATTAGCCCCAAACTTTTATTTTTCCCTTATCTTTTCATTATTTTTATTTTGTGGATTTTGTGTTTAAATTTGTAAATTGTTTTTCATTTTTTCTCTTTTAACATGCGAAAAAAAAAAATTCAATACACCTAGCTCAAGGCTAGGGATGTCAATGGGTCAAATAGGGGTGAAGGAAGATTTCCCACCCGTGTTCCTCAACCCAATCCTTCCCTCCGCCACATTTAGAGTAAATGTGATAAGAATAATTTGTTAAAGAAGAGAAATAAGCCAGGAAGAAAGAAGAAGCTCAAGGAAAGAAGATTTTGTTTTTAATAATCGATGTTTTACTTAATTGAAATAAAACTATATATAGCCTGATACAAATAACCAAATAACTAATAATAAATAATGCCAAATAACAAGGAATTAATGCCAACAAAAGGGGAACCCACTACTACTGAATATCAACTCCTTATGGTTCCACTCACACAACAGAACTAACAGTTAACAAACTCTAACACGTCTAAATCCACTTATTGTGAGACCAAGTCTTCTACTCAATCTGCACATGCCAATATCTACATGTGCACATATGTATGTCTTTGGCACATATCATTCCTCCCGACTTAAGGATCTTTGTCCTTAAGGATGAAATTGGGATACGACTTGAGAAAGCGCCATTCATTTTCCCAGGTTGCCTCTTCTGCTGGAGCGCCCACCCATATCACCAGAATTTCAGATTTTGGGCGATATTTTCCCTTACGAATCATACGACGATCGATGACAGTCTCGGGTTGGGGAAGAATGGTTGAAGTCTCCGAAACTAGTGGCAGTTGGGCAGATGCCAGTGTAACTGGACCCAAATGTTTTCGTAAGAAACTTACATGGAAGACATTATGGATTTGAGAGCTAAGAGGCAAAGCCAACCTATAAGCCACAAAACCCATTTTTGCAATGATCTGATAAGGGCAAAAAAAAAACGTAGGGTCAATTTCATAGAACCTCGAAAAGCCACATACGACTGCCTATAAGGCTACAGTTTTAAATACACATATTCCCCTGGTTCAAAAGATACCTCACGCCTGTGTTGGTTCGCTTGACATTTCATTCGTTCTTGAACATGGAGTAGGTTGTGACACAATTCACATAAACTGTCATCTTGGTCATGTAGATACTCATTAAACGCTAGGACTTGAGAAATGCTTGGAACATAAGTCAGTAGACTTGGAGGCTTAATGCCATAGACTACCTCAAAGGGTGTCATTTTGGTGGACGAGTGAATGGATGTGTTGTAGTCAAATTCAGCCCACAGAATCCACTTTAACCATTTTCGCGGTTGGTCACTTTCAAAACATCGCAAATATCCAACATACGGCTAACAACTTCGGTTTGGCCGTCGAACTACGAATGATAACTCGAACTCATATTGAACTTGGTCCCCTACAATTGAAACAATGTACGCCAAAACGAGCTAATAAATACCTTGTCACGGTCGCTCACAATTGATGTAGGAATGCCGTGAAGGCGAACTATGTTGGTAACAAATGTTTTAGCGATTGTCATGGCAGTAAACGGATGCTTCAATGCCACAAAGTGAGCATATTTAGTTAACCGATCAACCATTACCATGATAACACTGAACCCATTAGAGGACGGTAATCCTTCGATAAAGTCCATCGAAATGTCGGTCCACACTCTATTAGGAACATGCAACGGTTGAAGCAAGCCGGCGGCCTGCATACAATCGGTTTTGAACTGCTGACAGACATCACATTGTTGTAAAAAATCCTTCACTGTCTGACGCATATTAGACCAAGAGAAATTGAGCTTGATGCGTGAGAGGGTCTTGTGGAACCCAAAATGACCACCAATTGGTGAAGCGTGGCAATCAGAAATAATTCTTAGAATCAATATAGATATGGAATTTAAAAGAACTTTATATTTTTTTGGGTACCAAACCCCATCTCTCAAAAGCAACTGGTGACTTGATTGGGAGGAATTACAGTTGATCAAGTCTCCATAAAATGAGTCTTGTTGAACCTTATTTTGAAGAATGGGCCACTAGTCTGCATGTGGCGAGGAAATGGATAAAAATTGAAATTCAACAACGCGAGACAAAGAATCCGCACTTTGATTTTCAACCCCCTTTTTATACTCTATCTCATAGTCGTAACCAAGCATCTTCGGCAACCATCGGGTCTGTGCTGATGTAGTAATTTATTGTTCCAACAGATACTTGAGACTCTTTTGGTTGGTGCGGACGATAAATGGTTTCCTAAGCAAATACGGGTGCCATTTTCTAATTGATTTGACAATCGTCAACATCTCCTTCTCGTAAGTGGACAAGGTTAAGGCTGACCCCTTTAATGCCTTACTAAAATAAGCCAACGATCGGTTTTGTTAGGAAAGGATTGCACCTAATCCGATTCCGCTTGCATCGAATTCAATGACAAAACGCTGAGAAAAGTTTGGTAAACATAAAACTGGCAGTGAAGTTAATGTCTTTTTCAATTCTTTGAAAGTTGTCTCAGCTGCCTCCTTCCATTGGAAACCATCCTTGGTCAATAGACGGGTTAAAGGAGTCGCGATGCCTCCAAAATTTCGGATGAACTTCCGATAGTACCCTGCTAACCCAAGAAAACCGCGGACCCTCTTTGCCGATGTTGGTCTAGGCCACTCAATGACAGTTTGTATTTTGGTCGGATCAACTGCCACTCCTTGCTCTAAAATGATGTGACCCAAGTACTCCACCTGTAACACACCAAATTGGAATTTCAATTATTTGGCAAATAAGCTGTTAGTTGAAAGGATGTCCAAAATAATTTGTAGATGAGTGAGATGGTCTTCTTATGATCATGAGTAAACCAAAATGTTGTCAAAAAACACCAAAATAAATTTCCGGAGATATGGATGAAATAAATCGTTGATGAGACTTTGGAAGGTTGCAGGCGCGTTTGTAAGGCCAAACGACATTACTACAAATTCGTAATGTCCCTCATGTGTCCAGAAAGCGGTTTTTGGGATGTCTTCCTCATTTACTCTGATTTGGTGATACCCTGCCCGTAAATCTAATTTGGAAAAAAATTTGTCTTCATGAAGCTCATCCAACATCTCGTCAATAAGGGGTAGTGGTGGCCATGGTTCTGTTTCGGTTTGAAACCGACGGTTTCGATTCCGTGGCCACCTAAAACCGAAATCATAACCGAAAAACCGGTTTGGTACACAGTTTCTAATCGGCATTTTTACGGTTTCGGTTTCGGTTTAAAAACCGACGGTTTTGGATTCGGTTTCGATTTTTCAAAAACAAAAATTCAAAAAAAGTGTCACGTGGCAGCTTCTGATTAGTCAATGTTTTTTTAAAAAAAATTAAAAAAAAAAACCGACGGTTTAACAGCGGTTAAAACCGTCGGTTTTTGGTGGTTTTTGGAAGTACCCAAACCGAAACCGTAACCGGTTCAACCGGTTTCCGACCGGTTTTGAAACCGTCGGTTTCGATTTCGGTTTCGGTTTTGGGACGGTTTTTGAAAGTATGGTTTCGGTTAAATCGTCGGTTTAACCGAAACCATGACCACCTCTAATAATGGGGATTGGATATTTATCTTTGACTGTAATGTTGTTCAATGCTCGGTAATCTACACAGAACCGCCAAACTCCGTCTGCCTTCTTCACTAACAAAATTGATGATGAAAAGGGACTGTTACTGGGTCTGATCAAACCTGATTGCATAAGCTCCGTCACCATCTTTTCTATCTCATTTTTTTGGTAGTAAGAGAATCGGTACGACCGAACACTCACAGGTTCCGTATTCGGTTGCAATGGAATTTGATGGTCATGGGACCACCTAGGAGGCAAGCTGTTGGGTAGTGCAAAGACATGTGAAAATTTGGCTAGTAGGCGTGTCATATCAGTGGATAAGAAATCGTTTGGTGACTGTAATTGGAAGGAATTATTTGAAAAAATAGTCTAGTACCTTATAAACCATTGAACTTTGTCTATTAAGGCCTCCATGCTTGAACGTCCCAATCCTTGGAAGGTGTGGGTGACTCCATCAATTTTAAAGGCCATAGGTAGCTGCTTGTAATCCGTTTTTATGGGTCCGAGAGTTTCGAGCCAGTGTACTCCTAACACCAATTGCCATGCCGTGACTAGAAGAACGTAATAATCCGCTATGACGGAATGACCTTGAATCGTGAAGGTGAGAGATTGGCACTGCCTAGCACAATCTATCTTTTCTCGGTTGGCGACCATGACTTGGAATTTCTTATCTTGTAGTACAGGCAGCCCAAACTTGGAGACAATGGCTTGATCGAATGAAGTTGTGCGTGCTGTCGTTGTTGATTAATACTGTCACATTTTTGTTTTTCATCTTGCCAAGGACACGAATTGTTTGTGGATGGTCAGTACCTGAGATAGCATGGAAAGAAATCTCAGGCATCATTTCATGAATCTCAGTTTCTTGGTGAATGTCCTCATATTCATTTGCACTCAATTGAGGTGTATCTTCTATCATAAATAATTGTGGACGTTCGCAACGATGGCCTGGAGTGAACTTCTCGTCACAATAATAGCACAACCCTTTCTCTCAGCGTTCTCGTGCTTCTTGGTTGGTGATTCAATGGAATGTGGCTGGGGAATTGGTTGAGCTGTGGTTGATGCGGGGATTTGGTAGAGAACCTAGTATTCCAGCCGTCTGGTTTGGTGATGTCTGTGGTGCCAAAGAAGCTGTTTGGGGACGATAGTGAGGACCTGATTTTTGTTGTAATAGGTTTCGTTCCTCGACAAGTCGTGATACTTTTATAACTTCAGCCACAGACTTGGGTTGTTTAATTTTCACATATAATCGGACTTCGTCACGGAGCCCTGCAATAAAACAAGCTATTATGAATGGTTTCGAAAGGCTGTCAACTTGGTGGGAAATTTTTTTGAAAGTCTCCTGATAAGTGGTCACAATTGATGTTTGTTTGAGGCGAGTTAAGGCATCAGAGGGGTCTTCATATTTGGCGGGTCCGAAGCGGTATAGAATGGCCTTTGTGAACTCATCTCACTCTAATGGTCCTCAGTATTTTGTTATCCATCGGTGCCACTGTAAAGCGATCTCCTCTAGGTGGAATGATGTAAGTTAAATTTATTGCGCAGGTGCAATATTTTTGAACTCGAAATATTGCTCGGCCTTGTATATCCATCCCGTAGGATCCTTGTCGGTAAATTTCAGAAAAGACAGCTTCATGTGATGACTGGTGAGATCGGTGGTGTTGTTGTAATAGTGTGAGTTGGTGTTGTTTCGGCCATTGGAATTGTGAGGAGCTATGAAGCTGTTGTGAGATGCTTCTCCGGTGTCAAAAGGATTAATTTCATGTGCAGTATTGGGTCGAAACTGGTTGGTGCTGGTGTGGCCTTAGAGCGGAGAATGATGATGTAGGCTAGGTGGATGATGTTGTTGGCCTTGCTGAAAACGTAGCGTCTGTATTTCCTTCATGAGTTGTTCAAATCGGGTGTCATTGTTGGCAATGATTTGTTCATTGGTGGAAATGATTTGTTCGAAACGAGTGGCGGTGTTGGTATTGATTTCGTCGAACTTGGCTTTGTGAATAGTAAGAATGTCATGAATTTCGTTGCGAAACTCTATATTAGATTTTGCGCGAGTCTCCATGGATGTAAAGCTCTGATACCATTGATAAGAATAATTTGTGAAAGAAGAGAAATAAGCCAGGAAGAAAGAAAAAGCTCAGGGAAAGAAGATTCTGTGTTTAATAATTGATGCTTTACTTAATTGAAATAAGGCTATATATAGCCTGATACAAATAACCAAATAACTAATAATAAATAATGCCAAATAAGAGGGAATTAATGCCAACAAAAGGGGAACCCACTACTGTTGAATATCAGCTCCCTATGGTTCCACTCACACAACATAACTAACAGTTAACAAACTCTAACACGTCTGAATCCACTTCTTGTGAGACAAAATCTTCTACTCAATCTGCACATGCCAATATCTACTTGTGCACATATGCATGGCTTTGGCACATATCATAATGGTGGCAAGGATAGTTTCGGGGAGCTATCCTGTGACAGAACTAAAAATTCAAGTTTGAGACCATTATATAAAAACAAAAAAATTAGGGGATCAAAGTGAAAAATGTTTAAATTTTAAAATATATTTTTTTTAATGATTTTAAAAGTTTTTTTTTAGTTAAAAACCCAATTCCTTCGTTTCTTACCATCCATAATCCCCCCATTTGATCTTTTGTTTTACCACATATCCTTGTTTCCCATAGTTTTCATTGACTCCCATCCCAATTTCACCTCATTTGACTTGAAATTTATAAACAATCATAGATAAATAAAAGTTGCTTTTTTGTCCCTTTAATAATATAATAAAATTTCATAATTTACAAAAATAATCTCATCATTCACAAAATAATTTCATCATTTGCAAAACAATAAATTTCTTAATAAAAAAAATAAAAAATACATTTCAAGTTGAGGGAAACGAGGATAGAGGAACCTACCCCTACCCCTAATTGGATTTTTACCCACAACTTTCCCTGTGGGGATTTTAATAGCCCTAAAGTCAAGGCATTTTTTCCACTCATATTATACCATATGGTTTGAGTGACCGGTTAAATTTAAACTCATTACACATTCCATAATACCATTAAAAGGTGTTTTATACATGAGGCATAACAAAACTTTTCTCTTCACAGTTCACATACACCTTATACAATATCTAACACTATACACCAATACAAATCTAAATTAATCTTCACGAATTGCCTAAACATACATTTGATTTTAATTTGGTTCGTTTCCTTCGTTGCTTACTTTTTATTTATTATTATATTTAAATATGTATTGGTATTTTAATTTATAAATAGAGAGAAAAATACAAATTTTAGGTTTTTTTATAAGAGGGCCGAGAGAGTGAAAAACCCTAACTTAGGTTTTTATAAGAGGGCCAACAGAGAACAATTTCTATTTTTTGGGCGGAAAAAACAAATATAAGTTGTAAAGTGCGATAAGATAAAGTATAAACTCACAACTAGAGCAGAAGATAAAGTATCTCCTCTTACCTCCTCTCTATCCTTCCTCACACAGCGTTTCGAAACCAATTGAAGCCCAACAGTTCCCACAAGTAAGTGACAAAAATTTCATTTTAGGGTTTAGGGTTTATGTTGGATGTGATGTTGTCTCCATATTAGCTCTTTATTTATGTTTTTGTATAATAATTACTAGCTTATTTACGAATTACGACATTTTTTTTCCTCTCGTGGTTCAATAATAGGAGGAAATCAATGGGGTCCCTTCTAATTCGTGAATGGGCCGGGTTTCAACAGTTTCCTCCCGCGACTCAGAATAAGTTGATCGATTTGCTGGCTAAATTGAAGCAAGAGGTTTTCAATCTTTTGTTTTACTGCTGTTAAACCCTTTTTTAGTTTATTGAATGATGTTTATTAGCTTACAAGATTTTTATTAATTTTTTTTTGGTTTATTTAAGGATGTTTATTCTAGCTTAACATTCTCGTTAAAAATGGCAGAACGTGAACACGTTGACAATCCTTGTTATGGGCAAAGGCGGTGTTGGGAAATCTTCAACTGTCAATTCTCTTATTGGGGAGCGTGTGGTCACTGTTAATTCTTTCCAGGTATGCATTAGATATGTTCTTGCGGATTTGTTTAGTATTGGAGTTGATGGGTTTTAGCTTTTAGGTGCTTATACCGTTATACGTGTTTTGCTGTTGTAATGTTGTCTGTTTTACAGTCAGAAGCTCTGAGACCAGTAATGGTTTCGCGCACCAAGGGAGGGTTCACGTTAAACATTATTGATACTCCGGGACTTGTAGAGGCCGGTTATGTTAGTTATCAAGCTCTTCAGTTGATTAAAGGGTTAGTGCTGGAATATCATGTCAATTATTTGTTACATCGTCACGTCCAAATCTTATTATAGTGTGGTTCATGATGGGACTTGTGTAATGCAGGTTTCTTTTGAATAAGACCATAGATGTTCTGCTCTATGTAGACCGTTTGGATGCATATAGAGTGGATGACTTGGATAAGCAAATTATTAAAGCCATCACTGGAAGTTTTGGCAGAGACATATGGCACAGAAGTTTGCTTGTCCTCACTCATGCACAACTCTGCCCACCTGATGAACTGAATTATGATGTTTATTCTTCTAAACGATCAGAGGCTCTTTTAAAGACCATTCGTATTGGAGCTCGCATGAGGAAACACGATTTTCAGGTACATTATTCATTTTTAATTGTTAAATGATGAAATGATGTCTCTTTTTCAAATATGTCAAATTTCTTAGTAGATAAAGGAAGACCTTGGAGTGGCTGACATGGAGCAATAAGCTAACTTTTTTCATAGATTGCATAAGTCACTGGATATGCATGTTATATATCACTTACAAGTTGTTAAAGTATTGATTACTGGTAGTTTTGTTGCTGAGACAAAAGAAATGGAGGTGGGTGGTATTGTAGATAGGATCTTGTTTTGTGACCAGATCAATTCACACAATTTCTCTTTTTACTTTGATTGCACAAACACACACGAGAAGACATACACTTGCTTTAGAGGTTACAAATAGCATATAACAGTATATGTTTGGAGTTTCAGATTCAAAAATTTTAATTTTAATATTTTTTGGTATTGTATGAGAAGGGTATGCTACTGTATGAATTACTAGACTGACTAGTTGCCCATGAAGCATGGATTTACAATTTTTATGACTTGATCATGGTTCAAGTGACTATATAGATTTCATATAATAGAAATGAGATATGTCACAAGTTGCTTAAACAAGTAGAATCTGATGGGTCCTTGGGTGCATATGCTTTAGTGGTAACAAAATGAGCAACTACTGTGGTAAATTTTGTTGATCTATTGCCATTTATGCTTTATCAAATTCTTTTTGACAAATACAATGTTACCATGTGTCCTAAAGGAAGTAAAATGTAAATAAAAAAATTATATTTATTTTTTCAATACATAAGTAATTGTGGGGTGATGTCTTGAAAAGAACAAATAAAATGTTCCCTGCACTTAAAAAAACCCCTTAAACAATGCTAGGCTATTGAAGTAATAGAGATTATTATCCTTGGTTGATAGTTTGCCTGAGTTCTTGCCGGTATGTGTCAAATGCCTTTTTAAGTAATCGGTGTATCAGTTAATAATAGCCTTGTGGAAGGCAGGATGGAAGCAAAGGTTTCTGATTAGAATGAAGTCTTTGTTGAATTTAGTTGGTCCACTGAGTGGCTTAGTAAGCATCATATTCGTTCTAACCAAGGAACAAGAATCAACAAGTTGGAACATTTTGGTTTTTATTTCATTGAAAAAGTTCTGGATCTGTATTTTTAATCAAGGAAGTTGTTTTTCCCTTCTCTTAGCATAAGAGAAAATATCCAGCATATTTATTTCAACCTTTTCTTTGGATGGTTCAACTTGAGACTTCCAAAACATGTTTATTCATGTATTGCACCACAGCACAAACCAGTAGACATTGCAGCACAACCAAATTACAAATCCATCAATGTCATCTATAGCTCCCCATGTGCCTATGTCACCTATTTGCATCAACATCGTTGAAAATTATATATGATTTCTCACTGGCAGCTCTTATATATTTTATAATGGTTACAAGGTGGAATTATTGTTTTCCTTTTTTCCCTCTAAATCAACATTTAGGGGAATCTTGCAATGTAGTTTCTTTAATGAAAGTGTTGGAGAGGTAGAAAAGATCATCGATAACCTCTTACATATATTCTTTTGTTTTTTTTGTCAACATCTGTATATTAGCTGGTAATTATGCTTTTAAAATTTCCAAGAAAATTTTAGGAATTATTTTGGAGAACCACATTGTGTGTCTTTTTATTTACTATTTTTTATAAATATTATATATACATTACCTCAAGGGGAATCTCCTCTCTTCACTCTTTAACCATATATGTATATATATATATATATATATATATATCACATAACCAGAGATTATAAACATGTAAAGACACGCTGGCCTATTACTTTTTTTGGTAGCATATTCTGATATGAAACCTTTGTTTCTGATAAAATGTTGATCTGATTTAAAGTTGGGTGGGATCAAGTGAAATGTACAATCTTGTATCTAGACATCCTGAAATATCATATCGCTATATCAGTGGAAGGGCAAGACTTTCTATTTCTGTGGTTAATTTTTTAGCTTATCTGTCCATATCCTATGATATTGAATTGTTTGTTATTAACAGTAAGTTGTGTACTTGAGAAAAATTTCTTAAGTTTTTAATTGGAGAGTCATGTAAATTTGTGTCCAAAATTATGTAGACAAACTGAAGGAATTTTTTGATGTTGGTGATCTGTAATTGAATTGCATTTTGAGTTGGATGCATAAGATGGAAATACAGCTATTCAATCACTTATTATGCTCCCAACAAACTTGGAAAAGCATTTTGCAAGATCTCCTCAAGTTTTGTTCATTAGTTTATCGTGTTCTTCATAAATTGGCAGTTTATAATCACATTTAAATTGTTATTATTCTTCTCAGATTCACATTTGGATTATGTGACATGCTCATGAGTGTTTTGATCAAATTTTAACTTGTGATGCTTGCAGGATTTTACCATTCCAGTTGTTTTGGTTGAGAATAGTGGTAGATGCAATAAAAATGAGAGCGATGAAAAGGTTCAGTTTCTGTGCTCCCTAATGACCATTTACCCCATAAATTTGAGAATTGAGTGCCCAATTATTTATTAATTGCATATCGTGTTAATGCCAGATACTTCCAAATGGTGATGCTTGGATTCCAAGCATGGTAAAAGCAATAACCGACGTTGCAACAAATAAGAGCAGAGCTATTGTTGTTGATAAGAAGTTGATAGATGGGTCTGGCTCAGACGAAAAGGGAAAATTGTGGATCCCTGCCATTCTTGGGCTTCAGGTAAAGCTTACAGAATTCTGTAACCTGTGGTTCAGTTGACTGACCTCAAATAACAATCTCCTTTGTCTTTTCTTGTTGCAGTGGTTTATTGTGAAAGTGATTGAACAGGCAATTAAGAAAGATATAAGACGTGATGTCATTGCAAAGGGGAACAGACTTTATTGAGAGAGTCGACTAGAAGCTCTAATCGTGGCATTTCGGTGGAACTGTATTCCGAATCTATTGTAGTAGTTTGTTATGCGTTGTGCTTAAATTAGCTCGAGTAATTATCGATGACTACCACCTGTGCACTTTATAAGCAGGAATGTTATCTGTGATTGTGGCATACAAATAATAGAGATATTTTTTGATCTGTCATGGTTTGTCTGAATATCTGTAATCTTTTTCTTTCTACTTGGTTCTCTAATCATGTTTCTGTTTTTCAGATGTTTCTTGAGATGCCACTGATCATTATTTGTTTCTCTGTCAATGGGCATATCTGGGATGAAATCAATGGTGTCGATATTGTAATCATTGCTTCTGATTTCATTCCAGCTAATTTTGATCCATCGAAGAGGAGCACAGGGACTCAATGGCACTGTGACAGAAATTCCTTCTGCCAACCAATGTTTACTAAATGAAACCTATTTCGCCGACCCGATGCATGCTAAAGAAGAAAATAGTAGCTCCTGTGTGGACCCTTTGCTGTGCTTTTGAAGTTGATAATCTTAAAGTTTGATTGTGAGCATCTTTTGAGGGGCCATCATGGTCCCTCCCTCCACTCCAACTCAAGCGTGGATGCGTCTTGCAATCGTAGCTGTTTCTCTTCCTTTCTGCGTAGATTGCGGAGATTTTGAAGAGTTGGATGGATAGAGAGAGATATGAGATGTCAGATGAGAGTTAAGAGGAGAGGGGGGGACCAGAATTTGTGAAGCATTTTATAGTGTCGATGGCCATGTGAGTGCATTTGAGCTTATGATTAAGCACACCTACTTATGGCCGCTAAGCATCATTATGAACACAGCACACACTCAACTCAAGCATGGTGACAATCTCATAAGTCATAACCCAACATATTTGTGTTGCACGCCCCATGATCTAATCATCTCTAGGGTACTCCTAATTTTAAATCAGTCCGGTCAATTTTTAACTGCTTTTTAATTATTACCAACACTTCTTTTCGATTTTCAATCCAATATTTTGATAGACAGGATCACTTTAGGGGATCTTTTTCTGCTTTTTATTTCTTAAAAAGAACAATCAAATAATCATATATATATATATATACATATATATACGGAAATTTTTCTATAAGGATGCTCTGATAGAATTATATAAGAACATTGAATGTGAGCCACTCGTTTTATATACTTTCACTTGGTATGTATGTACTTGTCAAATTACTTTTATAAATAAGTGACTCACATTCAGTATCATGATAAAGTTATATATGGATGTCCTGATAGAAACGAGATCGTATATATATATATTTGATGGAAACAACGGATTACAAACAAACACGACATTCAGTTTTAATAAGGGAGCCAATACAGGGAGGAACTCCTCTAGCCAAAACATATCCTCAACACAAGAGAGGCTAATCTTAGCTAATACATGGACTACCTGATTAGCCTTTCTAGGGATGAACAAAACAAACATACACCTTGCTTGAACCTGTAAAACATGAATATCAGAAATAATATTCCTTATCTCAGAGTAAAGAGGCTCAGCCTTGTTGATCCACTAGACAACTACTTCCGCATCAGACTCGATCATACAATGAGCCAAACCCGAATCTAAAGCCAACTGAATGCCATGCAGAATTGCTACAGCTTCAGTCACTTGTGGTGAATAGGTTGTTGCAATTTTCTGGGAGCTTGAAGCCATTACCAGACTGATTGAGTTGCGAATAACAATCCCTACACCCACCAACTGACCAACCACATCTAGAGCTACGTCTTGGCATGTAAAAAAATTTAGCACTTTTATTATCAGAAATCTCTATAAGACAAGATGAATTTAATTCTTAATTTGTGATTAGTTCACTGAAAACGGATTAGAATTAAAAAAAAAAAAAAAATACAAGGGAATCTACCTACATTTTTTATCAGTAAATTACATGTACCCCACGTACAAATAACTAATGATTAATGAAAGTTGAAAAAAACTACAATAGGATAGGCATACAATTTCATTTATAACTAATTTATCCCTCTTTCATGCTCTCTCATTTCTTGGCGTCTTCTTCTTAATAGATTACCCACTAAAGATCGTTTATACAGATCTGGTTTTCAATTAGCTTATAGGTGTAGTGTTTGTAGCGCTAGCTCGGAGACTGTGAATCATCTTTTTCTTAAGTGCCCTTTTGCTGCTGCTGCTTTTTGGGAGGCAGTTTTTTCTGCTTTTTAGAGGCGTGTCACTACTGACACTTGGGGCTCTTTTTCGTTAGGCTATGTCTGTTTCTTTCAGTGATTAGATTAGGATTTTGTGGAAAATTGTCATTCATGCAGTGGTTTAAAGTGTGTGATATTCCTATAACCAGTGGATTTTTGATAGGAAGTCTGTTAATTTCAGGGCTGCTCTTTCTCTTATTTGGCGCTCTATCTATGATACGAACCGTTTGGGAATCGGCTGTATGCGTAATTGTGTTGATGATTTACTGATTTTTCGTCGGTTTGGCCTTAGTGGTCGTCCTGGCAAGGCTCGGGTTATCAAGAGTGTTGTCTGGTCACCCCCGGCTTTAGGGTGGATATCAAGGTTAACATGGATGAGGCTGCTTTGGGTTCTCCAGGTGTGGGGGGTTGTGTGGGTATTTTTCGGATTGTAGATCTTTTGTTAAAGTTTGTTTTGCGGTCTCCCTTGGTCAAATTTTTACTTTTGAGGCTGAGCTCCTTACTGCCGCTTTAGCCATCAATTATGCGTGGAAGTTGGGTTGGTATAGAATCTGGTCCGAGAGTGACTCTTCTTATGTTGTTCAACTTATATCTGATAGGTCTGATAAGGTTACCTGGCGTGTTCGTCAAGCTTGGTATCGTTGTATTTATCATATCTTGCATGTGGAGTTTCAAGCCTCTCACATCTTCATGGAAGGTAATCAGGTGGCAAATGCTCTCTCTAAATACGCTTTGGGTATTCCCTCTGATTTGTGGTGGTCCTCCACTCCTTTCTATTCTCGTTTAGTTGGTAATGACTGTATGGATAAAGAATCTTTCAGGTTTTCTTAGTTTTGTTTTTCCTTGTTTGGCATGTGTGCCTTTAGTTTTTTTGGGGGGTTGTGTCCTCTGTTTTATTTTGTTTTTGGTTTCTTTTGTTTCTTTTTTTCCTTTTATATATAATTATGGATACGCCCAAGGGTTTTTTCAGCATATGATCATTCGTGATGCTTTCCCCCTTTTAGTCAGTCCAATTTCATTAAAAATAAAAAATAAAAATAAAAATCCTACTGTGTGCCTATAATTTTGGAAAATTACTATATATATATTTTTTAATATGCAACAACTATTATCAAAAATCTCTGTAAGGGGAGAGGAATTTAATTCTCTACTCGGATGAGATTTAAAAATGAAAAAGCAAAAAGAAAGAAAGAAATATAAGAGAAGAGTGATGCTACACATCTCACATACAATCTCATATTTATCATCTCAATCCATGTGTCAGTTGAGGTATTACTTAGTGAACATATACACATTAATTGGTGAACGAATACATTGATAAGTGAGATAAATCATAATTAATGTGTATCTACTCACCAAGTGACACCTCATCTGCCACATTGGTTGTAATAGAAAATGTGAGATTGTAGGTGGCAGTCACATACAAGATTTTCTTGTAGGTGAGATATCTAATATTACTTATAAGGGGATCCATGTAATTTATTTTATTTTTTAATTGGTAAATTACGTGGATTCCACACACAAATAATTGATTAATGAAATTTGAAAAGGTTGTAATAGGATAGGCATACAATTTCATTTGCATATTTAGATTAATGTTTTAGAGCTTGTCCACCCATATGCTTTCGATTTTCTTTTACCTCTAGTGTTTTCATTTTTTTTTTTTCTTTTCTATATATATGGTGTCTGAAGGTTTGTCAGCATATGATCGTATCTAATGTTTTTTTTTTTTCCTCTAGATCAGTCTAATTTAAAAAAAATAAAAAAAAATAAAAGGGTAATATTAACATAACATCTATTAAATAACTATAAAAGGAAAACATTTATTGTCTTGTTTCTACTTTAAGGTGATTGTATTGAAAAACTTTTTCTTTTTATAGTTATTTTATTTTATTTTTATTTTTATGGGTTATCATATACTTTAAGGACACATGTTAACACTACTCTTAATAAATTTATATATATATATATACATAATTTTAGAAAATTACTGTTCTTTATTTTAAAATATAGTATGCGGTGACGACGACCCGTTGTCAAATTATGCTCTAATCAGAAGAGGTATTTAATTCCCAATTTATGATTAGTATAAACGAATGAGAATTTAAAAATGAAATATAAAGGAATCCACGTAATTTATTTCATTTTCGATCAATGAATTGTGTGGACCCCACACATAAATAACTACTTAATGAAAGTTGGAAAATGATAGGCAATTAGGCCTGCAGTTTCATCACTTTCATCTGTAGCTGATTTAATAAAACCCTACTGTGTAGCGTGTGCCCATGATTTTGGAAAATTACTGTTAATTTTTTCTTCAATTTTTTGTTAATACACCACCTACCTACATTGTGCTGGTAAAATTACTGTTAATTTATTATAAATTTTGTGAACTTAAATACTTATATGATTGTATATAAATCAAGATATTATTGGAAGAATATACAAGCACAGCTTTTTCTCTGTTTTGAGGCTAAAACTTGAAAATTGAAATCCAACGGCGCTGAGAGATCAATGGAGTGGCATTGAATATACTTTAGTAGGCCCCAATGATGATTAGCAACCACCGGTGATTGGGTGTGGGGAGCCACCACAACCACCACCATGCAGAAAGATGTTCATATCATATCATATGAAATAAAAAAAAAATAATAATATGAATAAATATAATATAATTCATGATATAAACATCTTTCTGCATGGTGTGAGATAAAGTTAATATTATTCATATTATGAGGTGTGAGATGAAGTCAATAGAATTTTTATGAACAGCCCCTCTCTTGATACTTGCCTATATATACATACATCTTCTCTACATTGTTGAGCAGCAACAGCTGATCATTTTTCATTCGCAAATCACAAAATGTCTCGTAACTTGAAGAATGCAGTGATCGCACTACTAGCATCCCTTCCTTCTATTATCTTCTACTTTCAATTCCTCAACAACCATCACCAATCTAACACCAGTGGACCTATTTGGTCATGGTGCTATCACCACCCTCTTCTTCTAGCCAACGTTTTTTTCTTCTTCAATGTCAATGTTCTCTTCTGGATCATCAGTCACTTCCAGAATAGTCACTGGGTTCGTACCATAACTGTCGACTTCTCCATTTTTTTTTTTTTTTCTTTTTACGTTGAATAATATATTTATTTGATCAAATTGATTTTTTTTTTTTTTTTTGGTGGGGTTGCAGATGATCGATTTGTACTGGACGGTGATACCTGTAATGCTTGTTCATTACTACGCAACGCATCCGTTGAGCCAGTATGATTACTGGAGATCGAAGATAGTGATAGTGTTGACATGGTTGTGGGGTGTGAGACTGAGTCATAACTACTTGAGACGTGAGAACTGGCAGTTTGGCGCCAGAGAAGACTGGCGCTTCACCGATATGCGTTTTCAGTACGGCAAACACTGGTGGTGGGTTTCATTCTTCGCCGTCTACCTCGCTCAACAGGTATTTCCTAATTTGTAATATGTATGTGTTCGACAAAATGCCGCAATGAACTCCTATTTCTTATTTTATTTTTATAATTATCCAATCTTCTAAAATTTGCAGGTATTTCTGATTGGAGTGTGCCTGCCGTTGTATGCGGTGCACTTGGTTGACAAGCCCTTGAATGTATGGGATTTTGTTGCTGTTGTGGTCTGTTTGTGTGGCGTTGTCGTTGCTTACTTTGCCGACACACAACTCCATCAATTTGTGACTAGAAACAACAAACTGAAAGAGCTTGGAAAGCCGGTGGTGCTTAATCTTGACAGGGGATTATGGTGTTATTCGCGACATCCGAATTACTTTGGAGAGCAGTTATGGTGGTGGGGATTGGTTATATTTGCATGGAACCTGGAGCAAGGATGGACTTTTGTTGGTTCCCTCATCAATAGCTTGTGCTTGGCTTATGTGACAATACTTGTCGAAGAGCGGATGTTAAAACAAGAGTACAGAGCTGAAGCATACAAGCTATATCAGAAGACAACATCAGTTTGGATACCCTGGTTCAAGTCATCTGCAATAGCAGAGAAAGAAAAGAGCACTTGATGTGAATTTATCTTCAACTTAAATGGTAAATTTATCTGCATTTTCCAATTTCTGTGTTCCTGTCTTTTGATATGTCAAGCACTTATTTATGTACTCTCTGTATGAATTGTATAAAAGTGTTGTTCATTTTATCATTTGGTAGAAGGGTCTTTCTTTTTTCTATACAATGGAAGGTTTAAAAAAAGATGGAAGCATGGAATTTCTATGGGATATCCATTTGTTCTTTTAAATCTTCTCTGGTTGTTTTGATGTAAAATGATACTTGAAAAATTCTCAGTAAAAACTATCAATTAAATAAAGAAATTCTTACTGTAACATGAACAATGATGCAAAAGATTTGGGCACAAGGACATTCTGGATGGAACTTGGATTGTTTTCTCTGAGTATCATTATAGAAACCATCCAATTCCAAATTCACTGCAGAGTCTTAATTCACTTTGTCCTAGTTGCTTTTGTGCTTTTTTAGACAAGCAATCATAGATGAGATGGGGTTGGGTGAGTGGTATGCCCCACACACCTATACAGTAAGGATGTAAGTTCGAGTCTTGTCCCTCCTCCCAAACCCCGAATCTATTGTAATAGTTCAACAAAAAAAAATCATAACATGGGTATTACATTAAAAGGCTTAGTAACTTTAATGACAGAAGTTACTTGGTTAAATATTCTACTGCAAGTGATGGGAAGTTTGGGCATGCCACATGTGGGAGATTGGAATCCTAAGTAACATGGGTTATGGCTACTGGATTCTGGTATGTGTTTATATGTCATGTCTGGCCTCCATATCTTATGACATGAGAACCTTACTCTGTTGTTGGCATCTACAATTTTTCTCTCTTTATTTCATTTTTAGTTTGTAAGTCTCTATTCAGCCTCATGTGTGTGTATTCTACTGATTTTTAAACTATACACGCCGGGGAGGAAAGGTAATGCCAAGTGCTAAAGCAACCTTCGTATTTATAATTTTTGGTTTAATTACTCAAATTGTGATTACTATGATCTCTATATGAAATAATGACAAGCAATGTAAGCATTTTAGATGACAATACAGAAAATGAAAGGTCAAGAAATGGCAATAGAAACTTCTTGTTCTTTATTCGTATTCTTCAAACACTAGGGCCAAGACATTTAGACCAAACAGGCAAACAGAGTCAAAACTCACATGACTGGAAAAAAAAAAAAAAAAAAAAAAAAAAACTCAACAATGAAGTGAATAACATGGTGCAAATTTTTATCAATGTTATCATGTCAATGCCATAACTGAGATCTCTCATGAGTGATTCTTCAAACACTGGACGGCCAAGACATATAGCCCCAACCTGGAAGGTTGGAACCCAGCCAGGCAGCGATTCATTCATGTTGTCTTTTACTGATATTTTCTTCACCGAATCACGACTCGTGAGACATGGTCCGTGATCAGAGAATAAGAAAAACGTTTGGAATTTCCCTAGAATCCTCCCAAACAATTATGATTTTGCAGACTAATGGGTTAAAGTGTCGGAGAATCGATGTTTATGTTCGAATGAATACATCATACATCAAACTATTGAAGAGAGACGTGTGTTGGCAGCAGTTGGTAAAAAACATTAATGCTGTATTTATTAAGAAACTTTGATATGGTACATTCAAAAAAGTATATATATATATATATATATATATATATCGATGTTACCTGTCGTTAAGAACGTTTGATCTATCTAGTCTGATAATATCTTAGAGCATATTCAAGGGTTTCCCTTGGAAATCACTTATTTAAAGGTAGATGTTGTTAAAAGGGGCTGTCAAAGGGGTATATATTCAACTAAATACTCCCTTCAATGGCTCATTTAATAAATTTTTATTATTATCTTAAATGTTACTTTAAAATTATTATTTATAGTGAAAAAAAGAAAGAGTTTTTGGTAGTTAAAACAACAAATTAGACATTGCACAATAAAATAGTTTTGGGATTTAAAACTTAAATATATATTGCTTTTCAAAAAATAAAATAAATTTAAATATATGAAGCTCACTTAAAGGGTTAAAGCCGTACCTTAATTAAGTGAGTGAACTTCACTGGAAATCATTAAAGGGGGCTTTTAGGAGACCTCTTGGAGCTACAAAAACGCAGTTCCTCCCTTAATTAAGCTAAGGAGGATCTCAAAAGGAGACTCTTGGAAAAACTCTTATATTTGTGTTGCTAGTTTATAAAATAAAAATAAAAATAAAAATACTTAATTTATAGGGGTTTTTACAATTTGGTCCTAATCTAATTGGAAAAAGATATTTTTTTACTTGTTAATTGATTTTTCAACAAATTGATCATAATATAATTCAAAATACAACAAATTGATCCTAATATTTTGACTAACCTTAGGACCAATTTGTTATCTTTTGAATTATATTAGAACCAATTTGTTGAAAAATCAATTAGCAAGTAAAAAAATGTATTTTCTCAATTAGATTGAGACAAAATTGTAAAAACCCTTAATTTATATAACAACAAATCAGATTTACTTTTGATAATTATTTATTATAATTCTTTTAAATATGTACAGCGGGTTAATCGAATAAATTGCAAAGTGTGGAAAAACCAACTTCCGTAATAATGTAATATTATGGCGCTGTTTAGCACACCGGATTGGTTCAAGATTGGATAAATTTAGTCTAAATCCTACGTTTGGTGATGGTTTGAAATATGAGATTAGTAATCCCATCAGTAAAATAGTCCCATGATAATGAGGTAAAATAAGCCCACTTTACCCTATCACCAGTAATCCTAGGATTTTTTTTTGCTCATCAGCCCCGCTCATTTATTCATCCCACCCACCCAACAAGCAACTGTCCCTCTTTAATCACATTTCAACTCTTTCTCTTTCATCTTCTCTCCCATTAAATCTCAAATGCTTTTCTTTTTCAAAACTTCTCTCTTTTGTGCGTCAACGGCACCCATATGCCATTCTCTGGCATGAGTAAATCTTCATTTAATTTAATTTATTTTTATTTATTATTATTATTTTTTTTTTATAGCGGTGGTTATGAAGATTAGGTTGAAGAACCATTTTTTTCACTGGTGTTAGGGTTTTTTTTGAGCTTTTGGAGTTGCAGACCAACAAATTTATTTAATTTACTTTTTTTTTTTATTATTTTATATCTATATTTAAGAGAGGAATAATATTTAAAAATTATTTAATTTAATTATAGTTTAAGCATATAATAAATAATTTATCAAATTATTTTTAATTCAAACTCAAGTCATTCCAAATATAAGATTGAATTATTTTAATTATATCTTATGTTACACCAAACAATTGACAGTGCTTTGTTTAATCTTATCAAATCTCAGTCCAATCCAATTATGTGCACCAAAGGGGCCTATGGGTAATAGATAATCTCTTAGGGTCTGTTTGTTGGACGTGATTGAGTTAATATTGGATTATTTTAATCCTAGACCCACATTTGGCAAACACATGGGACTGGTATTTTATTGAAATAATTTTTAAATATTTTATTTTCTTAAACTATATAATATAGCTTTACTTTTAATAAAGAGTAATTATTTTAGTCTAATCCCGGTGGTACCAAACATATGACAAATATTAATTTGTTATTCAATTTTCATTCGATTTTTAAGGATTAAGATTATTTTAATCATAATTCCTCTCAATGGGATTGAAGAATCTAAATTCGTTAGTCCCACCGTAATCCCGCATATATATGTTTTTAAAAATTATTAAATAAAAAATTATAAAATTAAAAAATAATTAAATTTATTTGAAAATAATATAAATCTATATTTTAGAAATATTTTTGAATATTGTTACTTTAATAATATATAAATTAAAACATTTATTTTCTTAGAATACATATTTCAATAATTTATCAAATTAAAAATATTATTTTATAGAGTTCAATCTCATGTTTCACTAAACAAAACATAATATTAAATCAGTCCGGTTTCGATTTTCTAGAACACAACATAGTATTAATTTAATTAAGTCCAATCCAATCTAATTTCAGTCTTCTGACAATCTAATCTAATCCCATATAATTGTCCAATCCAATTCCGCGGATAAACCTGAACCAATTGGTCTAATGGTAATAGAAGTAAATATACTGCCCAAATGCCTAATGTGTTAAAGGGTTCTGGTATTGGTAACAATTAAGCAGGATACTGTTGCTGTCTGCGTAGCAAATCCTCGGAGCCAAAAGCGCAAGTCAAAATCCCGAAAATGAATGTGAAAAACGACCCATGACAGTATCATCTAACGAATATCTAGTAAATTAATTATATATAAGCGATTCTGTTGTTTGTATTTATCTAGTCATTTTCACTACTCACGGGGTTACTATTAGACAGTTTTCCTAAGGAGAGACATAGACAAAGAAAAGGATGATGATGATAAAAAACAAGTGTATTTCCGTTTCCTATTCTGATCCGAATTTCGTGATAGTCGTGGTTGCGGCGGCGGCGGTGTTGCTTTCGCTGTGTGCGGTGCCAGTCTCGGCTGCGGCTGCAAAACAAGAGCTGAAGATGCGGTTTGGACGACATGGGGTGTTCAAGATACTGCAAGTGGCGGATATGCACTATGCCGATGGCAAGACCACGCTTTGTGAGGACGTGCTTCCGAGTCAGGTCCATGGTTGCTCCGACCTCAATACCACCGCTTTTCTCAAACGCATGATTTCTGCTGAAAAGCCCCATCTCATCGTTTTTACAGGTATTCTCTTTTTCGAAGTAACAGTTAAATGGTTGATCTATTTAATTTCAACTTGGCAAATTCTTTGTTTGTTATTTGTTTTTGATGTTAGTTATATTTCTGTATATAGCATAGAGATTCAATTAATGGTTACAGTCTTCTAGTTTAGTAATGGTGACAGTTGCCCAATATAACATCACACTAGTGCAGCACAATTAGTGGTTTTTTGATACCCAATTTGACTTGTGCAACAGGTGATAACATATATGGATTTGATGCCACAGACGCGGCAAAATCTTTGAATGCTGCTTTTGCTCCTGCAATTGCTTCCAACATCCCATGGGTTGCTGTTTTGGGCAATCATGATCAAGAATCCACCCTCTCTAGGGAAGGAATTATGAAACATATTGTTACATTGAACAACACTTTGTCTCGAGTCAATCCTTCAGAAGTACACGTTATAGATGGTTTTGGAAATTATGACTTGAAGATTGGTGGGGTTAAGGGTACAGGGTTTGAAAACAAATCAGTTCTTAATTTATACTTTCTTGACAGCGGTGATTACTCCACGGTTCCCTCAATTCCTGGTTATGGCTGGATCAAACCCTCTCAGCAGTTTTGGTTCGAACGCAGTTCTGCCAAGCATCGGGTACTAACCTCACTGTTTGTAATTGTATTGCTTGGAGGGCACTTTCTGATCATGTTGACTTGTTTTAGCGATTTCAACTATTTATAGTACACACAGGGCCACAGGCCTCATTTACTCATGTGATCTTTTTAGGATCATATCTCCTGCAGTTATAGTAGACTTTGTAGAAATTCTGAATTGGCGATAGTTAGCATGAATTTTAATAGGTTTGGCTCATTGATAATCTGTTGAGAAATTTTTTTTCTTTTTCATTTCCTTGTAGAGGGAATACATGAGCAAACCAGAAGCTCAGAAAGGACCTGCACCTGGGCTTGCATACTTTCACATCCCGTTGCCTGAATTTGCAAGTTTTGACTCAACAAACTTCACAGGTGTGAGGCAAGAAGGCATAAGCTCTGCTTCTGTGAACTCGGGCTTCTTTACAACCATGGTAGCGGCAGGGGACATTAAGGCTGTTTTCACAGGTCATGATCACATCAATGACTTCTGTGGTGAGCTAACTGGTATACAACTTTGTTATGCTGGGGGTTTTGGATACCATGCCTATGGAAAGGCGGGATGGAAGAGGAGGGCAAGGGTCGTGGAAGCCACTTTGGAGAAAACGGAGAAAGGAAGTTGGGGAGCTGTTAAGTCGATCAAAACATGGAAGCGCCTTGATGATGGACACTTAACTGCAGTGGATCGTCAGGTTCTGTGGAGAAAGAAATCTTCAGGTAAAATTCCTATGCATAACTTGTCACTCTTCAGCTCAGAGTTCAGAGTCTTGTTCTATGCACCAAGAGACAAGCAATCAGTTGGGAGTAATGAATTCATGTCCTGGACATATAATCTGAATCTTGTTTCTCTGATATTTAAATTGTCGGTGTTTCATTTCTCTCGACATGGATTTCAATTTTTTTTTAAACATGAATATCAATTATTTTTAAGAAAAAAGGATTCAGTTTGCTTAATATTTGATGAAAAGCATGACATTCTAATTACTTTAGTTTCTTTTCATAATAGGTCAAATAACTGATTACAATTGATATTGATGGTCTTTTGTGAAACTTTATCATATCTTCAAGTATGTACACTAAATAAGTAACATTGAGGACACGACCCACGTCTTGCTCACACTATGCAATGTCTACTCCCACCAAGACGTTCAAAGTTGCTACGATAAACTTGCCATTGTTGTTTGCACCTATGTTTGTGAATATGAAATCAGTCACATGGTTCTTTGTGTTCAACTAGCTGAATCTAAATGGTGTTCAATTGAGCAGCTGAGCTTTAGTGATGTCAACACATGTTTGTGGTTCCATTTTCATCAAGGTCTTCACTTCCAGCGCATGCCATACAGATAGTTTTAGGTTTTCATCAAGGGAGGCCTTGGCGCTAATTCCGCTCCTATTAGCCATGTATCGCTTTATTACATATATGACCATTTTTTCTTGTTTCCTGTTCTACACCATTCACTTTCTCTCATAGTCTCATTTAGCTATGTTTCGTTTGCATCCAACAGGTAATCGCAGAAAGAAACAGATTCCTGTTGCTTGATTGCTTCCACGCGTGACAGGTAGTGTATAACCACCAACAAGTTGGCTGTGACTGCGAGGAAGAAGATTACCAAAGCGGTGTAGGTGTAATTTATTAATGGTGATGCTGTCTGTTGACATTGTTGTTTAATGATTGGTCTGTTGAGTGTTGTTGTACACGAGTCCCAGAAAAACACAGTAGTGATACTTCATGGAAAATCAAGTGGGTTCCCAAAATTTTGCAAGAGAGGTGTTGCTATTGATCCATTCATGTAATGATAAAAGCAGATCATATTCTAAATATGATTTTGATTTTGATTTTGATGGATAATTGAAGCAGCTTGGTTATCATACAACCATGCATACGTTTTCACGTGATCTTGGCAGATACAGATGGAAAAATCTATATATTAAAGATTTTCATTTATTAAATTAAAGACAATGGTACAGGGATGGATACATATTTTTGGGTATATAGAATAATTCTCTAAGAGCAACTCCAACCCTGTGCCTTCCCTGTGCCCATCTCCTTTTTCCAGCAAAAACCCCCTCCAACCTAGCTGCATCCCCTGTGCCATGTTTGCTGGGATAATCTTGCACAAAATTGCCGACCAACTTTTTTTTTCATCCCTATATTTAAAATCACAGTTTGACCCTATTTATTAAAATCTATTCTAATTATGTCCTTTATTTAAAGGTTTTGTTTAATCACAGTTGTACCCTAGTTAATTAAATTTATTCCAATTTGGTCCTTTTTATCATTTAATGATTTTTTATTTAATTATTATTGATGTTAACATTTATAATAAACTAAAATGAAGTGTATAATTAAAAAAATTTAATGCAATTTTTTTTTATAAATAAATCACTTAATTCAAAACAACGGAAATTAAAGTAAAATACATTAATTAATAAAAATATTAAAAAAGAAATACAAACTTCATAGTGATAAATTAAATTACTACTAATTGGAAGACACTAAAATTAAGGAAAAATAATATTAAAACTCCTTGTAAAGATGATGATGTTGTTTCATGTCAGGCTATTTCTAGAGATGGAAATGGTATGGCACATACATTAGCTTTTGTTGCATTATCCTCAAAAGATGATCATATTTGGCTTGGTGTAAGGACTCGTTGTACTGTTTCTTGTGATTAATGAAGTTTATTTTTTAAAAATATTAAGGAAAAATACAACATAAATTACAATAACGATTTAGTAGTATGTACGACTATTTCCAGATCCTTCAAGATTATTGAAAAAAATCACCAAAAGACCTAGATGTATTTTGGGATCCCTGGCCTCGTTGCTGAGCTCGTTTTGCCATAATTCTTAATTGTTCCTGATGCACAAACTCGCGTCGGTTTGGATCAGTTATGGTATTCAAATCCATCATTACAATTTTTGTTTCATGCAGCTCCAATTTTCTCTCCATAATATCGTTAGTTCTTTGCCTATCCTAACTGTTTTTTATTATTTTATTTATAAATTTCCATGAGTTGTTGTCCTTCTTTCAAAGTGTCAACAATTTTTGAATTTTCTTCCTCAGCCTTCCTTTTCAATTTTGCTTTCTTCACCCCAATGGGCCGTTGAGATGAACTACCCTCAACGTCATCACTAGTTATATTTAGAGAAAATGAAGATAGTCCAGGAGATGCCGTTGTGAGAGACTCTAGAGTTGGAGAATCTTCTTGTTATGATACAAAATGACCACTTTGCTTTCGAAAAGCTGATGTTGCAATGTCGTTATCTGCAAAATTTTGCATATCTTTAAGGATGGGCCACACTTGGTCAAACTTGAATCCATTTTTGTATTTATTATCTTGTGTTAATAAGATTTTGGCCCGGTTTATCTGTGAAATGATACAAATATATATTGTTAAAATTCAGTATTAAATATAATTTTTCTATGACTTTAATTTTAACAAATACTCACAATATCAGCTTCAGAGGCACCACTATGATTAATACTTTCGATCTGTCGTAGGCATCCCCGCAATTTCCCAACTGTGGTAAGAATAGTCTGCATTCGACACTGCAAACTTCTCTTGCCATTAAGTTCAATGATATTATCTGGTTTGGTGTTGTTGTAATCACTCTCAATTCAAGACCAGAACATATCCTTCGATTAGTTTGTACCTATGATTGTGTTTTGCGAAATATCAAAATATACGTGACAAAGGTGTGTATCTTCTGCATGTGTGTATGAAGAATTTCGGGAAGACATTTTTTTGGAAAAAGTGATTTGAAGGGAAAAATGATTTGAATAGATAAGTGATTCGAAGGGATATGTTTAATTTAGTGTGGGTTGATATTTATAGAAACCAGGAGGTGCTCTTTTCAGATTTAATCATACTGTTTAGATGGTGAGGAAATCCATCCATTCGTTGGCATTTGAAATCAAATTTCTTATCTTCAGATTTTGAGAAAGGTGAAGATAAGAATTCAGGAGAAGTCTAGATATTATTTGTGAGATTTAATCATATGGTTCAGATGGTGATGCAATCCATCCAATAGTTGACATTTACTAGCTCAGATATCTTATCTTGATATTTTAAGAATAGTGAAGATTAGATTTCTGGAAAAGCTGAGATATTATTGCAAAGAGGTGTCCTACGATTTAGATTCTCTGGAAATCTATCCAATGGTTGACATTGATCAACATGTTGACTCATCTGTGTAAAGACTCTTTTGCCATTGGATATTTTTTGGAATTACATGGTTTGCCATTGAGTGAGTGAGCCCCACAACGCATACTGGATGTCTAGGTTCAATGAATCTAGTTCAAGTGTTGTATTTTTTGTTTAATTTAGTGTGGGTTGATATTTATAGAAACCAGAAGGTGCTCTTTTCAGATTTAATCATACTGTTTAGATGGTGAGGAAATCCATCCATTCGTTGGCATTTGAAATCAGATTTCTTATCTTCAGATTTTGGGAAAGGTGAAGATAAGAATTCAGGAGAAGTCTAGATATTATTTGTGAGATTTAATCCTATGGTTCAGATGGTGATACAATCCATCCAATGGTTGACATTTACTAGCTCAGATATCTTATCTTGATATTTTAAGAATAGTGAAGATTAGATTTCTGGAAAAGCTGAGATATTATTGCAAAGAGGTGTCCTACGATTTAGATTCTCTGGAAATCTATCCAATGGTTGACATTGATCAACCTGTTGACTCATCTATGTAAAGACTCTTTTGCCATTGGATATTTTTTGGAATTACATGGTTTGCCACTGAGTGAGTGAGCCCTACAACGCATACTGGATGTCTAGGTTCAATAAATCTAGTTCAAGTGTTGTATTTTTTGAATTAAAGTGTTTTTGTCTGTAGCTATTTTTTCCATGTGGGCTTGTAGCTATTGTCGGCCACGTTCTGAGCTGTAACTAGCTAGATATAACTGTCATCCATTTGCCCTTCTAGAAGCATATGTATTGCAATCGCTATTTTAAATTGAATATTATATTCTGGATATTATGATTTACTGGTCATCTTGTTCGATCGAATTGGGGATTCATTTGAGATGGAGCTACTCAATCAAATTAAGTTTTGGAATATGCATTTGAGCATGTGAAAGAGACAATCCATTAGACCTGGCAAGGTTCTGGTTCCAACCATGGAACCGAAAAAATCGGAACCGAAACCGAAACCGAAATCGGTGGTACCAGGTTCCGGTTCTAAGGTTTAACGAACCGGGTGGTTCGAACGGTTCTGGAACCGACGGTTCCGGTTCGGTTCAAACCATCCGGTTCTTCTGTTTTTTTTTTATTATTATTTTATTTTTGGACCGTTGAGGCCTAACGGTATGTTGACGTCAACAAGACGTTGGGCCCAACGGCATGCTGACGTCAGCATATCGTTGGGCCTCAACGGCCACCCCTTTAATTTTTTTTTTCTTTTCTTTTTGTTATCTATAAATACCAACCCCTCCCCTTTCCATTTTATCTCACCCCAATTTCTTATTTTCCTCTCATTCTCTCAATTCTCTCTATTCTCAATTCTCTAAATCTCTAATTCTAAATTTCTAATTTTTATTTCAAGTTTCATTGTCTCAAAACTCAACTCTCAAGTCTCCAACACTCTCAAAGACTCCAAGTTTCCAAGGTTTTTATTATTTATTTAATTTTGTAATTTTTTTCATTTGCAATTAATTTTATTTTCAAAATTCCAATATATTTTATTTCCAATATATTTTATTTGCAATTAATTTTATTTCCAATTAATTTTATTTACAATCAATTTTATTTCCAATCAATTTTATTTGCAATTAATTTTATTTCCAATATATTTTATTTCCAATATATTTTATTTGCAATTAATTTTATTTGCAATTAATTTTATTTACAATTTATCTAATTTCTAATTTATTTAATTTCCGAATAACCAATTACTATTTAGTAATTAGTATTTACTAAATACTAAGTTTTTAATTTCATTTATTTGCAATTTATCTTATTTCTAGTTTCTACTTAGTACTTACTATAATAGTACTTACTACTAATATATTATTATAGTATTATAGTATTATAGATTTATACTTTATAGTATTATTCTTCTAAGTTCTAAGTTTTCAGTATTTCTCTCCCAAATTTATTCCGTCCAATCCAATGGCAAGTGGTGGAAATAGAAGGGGTTACAGCCGTGACGATCCTAGGCGTTCGATTTCGATGAAAGGTAAGGGTCAAATGGTCGATAATCTCGGTCATAATGACACCACATATCACGATTATCTGTAACGCCGGACCTATGCTGAAGACCTAGGCCTAAACATTCCTACTCCCCCTTTAATAATTTTAGAACCCGATCATAATGCCACCCCCGGCCCTAATTTGACAAGCCAGTCAGAAAATATGCCTGATATTGATACACCTCCGGATTATGATTTTGATTCACCGGAAGCATATGAGGACGAACCGGATCCGAAGCAGAGCAAATCTGATCTATTCGTCAAACATATGAAGAAAGTTAGGCAAGAAGATGGAAGCTATGTAGCGGCTTGCAATTATTGCAAAAAAGTATACAAGTGGTCCAAATCCGGAGGATATGACACTTATCAGAAGCATATTCAAACCAAACATCTAAAAGCAGAGACCAGATCGAGGTCATAAACACAAATTCCTAGGTACGCTACTCCTAACCAACAATTATTAAGGTCACAGAAAATTTTTGAAGTGTTAAAATTAAGTATGGTTGTGCCTAGTGCCATTTTGTGTGAAGTGTGGGGGTTGGATCGACCGATTTTCAGACAAAACTCTGCCCATTTTTTTTTCGGATTCACTAATCTTGAAGATGGGTAAGACCAAAGATCCCATTGGAGGTAGAGCTAAGAACCCCGCTGAAGGGACATCTAAGGGGCGAAAAAAGAAAGCTTCAGAACCACTTGTTGAGAATAAAGACTTCACTAGGAGGCTTCAACAACTTCAAACCCACACAATTATCCATGAGAGAGGAATCCACCTAGCTGAACTCCAGGACACTTCCTTGCCAAGTATAGTTGAGAACATAAGTTTGGAGGGTGAGAGATTTTTATGCAAGCATGGTCCCAAAGATTTTCTATGTAGGAGGTTCGGTTCTAGTTAGAGAAATTGAGGTGCAAGTTACGGAAGATGTAATCAATGGGTACTTTGGCACAACCCTAATCCCCTAAGGTACCATGCCTCTTGGATATAGGACTTTTGCAGGATCTAATGGGGAGCTAGCTAAGCTTTTGAGGGGGAATGATGACGATAGATGGGATAGGAAAAATCTGCTGAAGCAATCACAATTGCCAAAGGACTTAGCTATCCTGAGCTTGTTCATCTCGGCATCTCTAAAGACCACAACCCATATTAGCTCAATTTCAGTAAAGAAGGTCGAACTGTTAGCATCCTTCATCTCCAGAGACCCAATCGACATTGAGAGAGTTATTAAGGCTGAAATCAACGACGCAGGGGATTTTGAATTCAAGGGAAAGAAGAATCAACCCAAGAAACCTATTCTCTTCCCATGTTTGATCACCCAACCGTGCAGGAAAGCAGGAGTTCCAGAGTATTATGATGATAACTTTCAGACGGGTGGTTCGGCGCCAATAAGCCTCCGTTCATAGACAGATTCCTTGAGCAAGCCAAAGGGGGTAAAGAGGCTAAGGCCAAGGGGACATTTTTCTTCAGCAAGAGACTCCGGTCCTAAGGAGTTTGATGAGGATGACTACGATTTTGAGGTACCGAATAGTGACTTGTATAAAGATAACCCCAAGGGGAAAGATCCGATCATGAAGAAACTGAATTGGTTGGTGGATACGTTCAAGGCCAGTCAGACCTTCCAGAAACGAATAGAGAGGAAGATTGATAATCTCACTCTATAGCAATACGAGGATAGGCAGGATCAGGAGGCCGAGGACGAGGACATCAGGGCTAACTTGGCCGCCATGAGGGCCCAGCTTGGCTTTCAGACCTATCAGAGGAGAGAGCACCGCACTAGACAGCCCCCGACTTTCGGTACCGAGGACGTCTCAGTTAGACCATCCCCATCTTCCGATACCCAAGGCTTCTCAGCTGCTGACTATGTGCCTGATGATATTACTCTTGCTGACATTGAGAGATTGAGGAGAGGAAAATGTCTGCTGGAGTAGGATTGACTAAGCTAACCATTTCATGCCACCATTTACTCCATTTTTTTCTTTTATCTGCATTTTATTTTCGAACTGTGGCTGTTGTCTTTTGTTGACTTTTTTTTTATTAGTTTATTTTATTTTCGTGGTTGAATGCTTTCTATGGTAGTTACGTTTCTTTTGGAACTTAAATTATCTTTTGCTTTAATTTGATTTAGTGGCTTTTATATTATCTTGTTGCTACACCTAATTTCCGGTTATAATTTACTTTCATTCTGATTTAGGTATGCAGCGTTGCTTTTTGGCTTCCCTCCTGCTTCTAAGCTTACATTGTCCAATCCTTTTTAAATGCAAACATTGGGGACAATGTTTTGTTTAGGTTTGAGGGTGCGGCCAATTAGTGACCGTCTTAGGTTTTGTGTGTTTTGCATGAGTATCTTGTGTGCTATTATTATTTATCAAAAAAAAAAAAAATTGCATGATTGTGTGGGCTTAGAGCCAAATTTTGTCAAAATTTCCACCATTTTGAGTCAAAATCTAGAGCAGCAAGGGCTGCTTGTTGAGATGTCTTTGGGTTGAGCCGTTGAAGGCACTTTATGTATGCCATGCATTATTAAGGGAGGCCGTGTTGGTCAAAGTTGCATCACATTGCTTACACACATCCTACCTGACTCATTTTGTGTTTAGTGAATGAGGTAGCGCGCCTGAGATGTCTAGATCATTAGTGGAGATTACCCGTGTGAGCTTCATTGCCTAAATATTGCGTCCACAAGAGTGAATTTTATTTTTATTCTCTAAACACTCATCTTGTAGATATTAGGCATGATAAAAAGGACATATTCTCATTGCATTAAGCATTAAAGAACATCTCTTTAGCATTGTGCATATACGTGTTTCCCTTGTTGGCTTGCTTGACTCATACCTTGAGAGATGACGTAGGCAATATGTGTTAGTCACTCAAAATAACCTAAACACATCCATAGACCTTGTGTGTGCGCTTTAATGTCCAAATAATAGAGACCTACTGTAGGGAAAAATAAACAAATAAAAGTGTTACACGCAGCGGAAGCGATACTAAAGACGATTTAGTGACTTTTAAAATTTTTCCTTTATGAACCTTAAACCCTTTTAATCAATAAACATGCATATATATCAACAAAAGTAAATTACCTCTTGTCGCGTGATCCGATTGACTTACGTCGATGGTAATCCGCAAGACCTTCAATCCGAGCACGAACGTGGATCACCTAGGAGCGTGGTCTCCCTTTCCTTTGAATTGCAAACCTGTGAATGGACCAAACAAATACTTTTTTTTTTTTTTTTTTTTTAGTCACAAAACAATCAAAAGAATGTCAAAATTATTCCGGTCACTTTTGAGTTCACAATCTTATGATCGAAACTCGCGTGAACCTAGATCGATATCGTATACACAAGCTTATTGATGTTTAAGCAATTGTATACTATCAAAGAATAATTTTTCACTCATTTTTGTCTCTCTAGAATAAAAACTCTCTTAGAATTAAGAAGAAGAAGAAAGAAAATAAAAACTCAAGCACCAATTTAATTGATGTGGCCGAACCCTATAAGAACATATATATAGGTTGGCCGAATTTTTCTTCTTTTTCCTTTAGGGTTGCCGAATTCTATGTAGTATCTAATTAGGGTTGGCCGAATTTCATCATGTCACTTATATAGGGTGACTGAAATTCAACCCTAATTCTTTTTAACTTTATAGACTTCAAACCCTAATCCAACTCTTTTATTTTTATTCTTTTATTTGACTAAATAAAAAAAAAAACTCCTTATTTGATTAAATAAATAATAATAATTTATTTATTTACTTATCAAACAAGTCTTTTACTTTTAGGAAAGATTTGTTTCTTTAATTAAACAATTAATCAATAAATCAATTAATTCTTATTTAATTAAAACAAATGAAACAAAATAATATTTTTAGGTCAAAACTTTAACCTAGCCGCCCCACTTATATATAAGATGGGCCTAATATTATTTTCCTATTTCATTTAATCCATTGGACTTTAAATAAAAAAGCCCACATGTGAACCAGACCCATTCTTACTAAAAGAAACAAGCCCACATGTCTTTCATTAATATATTAATATAATTGAGCAGCCCATTACTTAAATAATGTGCAAATTATATTCTTAATATATTAAATACAATTCTAGATGGACCCTTAAATTGGTCCGGTAGAATATATCAAGTGATCCATGCAAGTCCGTGTGGATTGGGGATCTTGGCGGGCCATCTAAATTTAAGCTTCAATAGACATAACCTAATCACAATCAACAAATGATTCACTTAGGTCCGATCCATTAATTTTAACTCATTCCACTAAAGAGCTAAAACTGAACTCTTAAATAAAGATAGAAAAGGAAGATGCTCCTCATTCATACCCTAGACAATCATATTGGAGATAGTGTATCCTCGTGATTAATATCAGTAATCGCCAAGAGTTCATAGACCGCCTATAACTCTCCAAGTTACCATATTTACTCATATGACCACGTTTTGAACTTGGATATTTTGACTTGTCCAGAAGCCATGTTTTCAATAGACACTATTGAAAACTCAACGTTGAGATTTAATATCCAATTACCTCAAAACATCCATATGATGATATTATACTCTCATTTAATTAAATGGAGCCACGATGTCCATATCTATAAATGAAGTCCTCTATCGATTAACAAATGAATATCACCAAACTATCGAGGATAGACTATGCGATATAATCGTACTCATTGATAACTCAAATGATATCACTTGCAACCATAAGTCCATCATTTATCTCAGGATTAAGATAGACTCTCCGATTGTCCTGATAATGAAAAGACTATTATCTATTGACGGTTCTAGATAAAGCTTTTCATTGTGATCCAGTTCAATGCACCCAGTGCACTAGATCCTTTTGCTCGAAGACACTCCGATGATTTTAGACTCATCATATCTCATTTGATCCCACTCAAATGCTAGCAAAAGAATTCTACAACTTTAACAAGATAAAGGTGCCCAACCTTTAACTTAAGTTGTGAACATTATTCAAGACTAACTAAAGAATTGTGTCTACCACATACATATCCAGATGTACGAACAATTCTTCTTTTCCCATAGTCTTTAGACCTTATGATTATTTACTTTGACAATTATAATACAAACTATAAATGCTATACGATTTGTTAAACCAGAAATCACTTTATTAATATGAAAAAGATTGTTAATTACAACATTACACTCTTGCTATTGAGCATAATCCTAACAATCTCCCACTTGCGCTATAGCAAATGTGTCATATCTCTCAAGCCCATATTCTCTAGATGCCCATCGAAACTCTTCTGAGGTAGAGCCTTTGTGAAGGGATCCGCTAGATTTTCTGCTGACGCGATTTTGGTAATCGTCACGTCACCTCTTTGAACAATCTCCCTTAAAAGATGATACTTTCTTTCAATGTGTTTACCTCTCTTGTGACTTCTTGGTTCTTTCGAATTAGCCACTGCTCCACTGTTGTCACAGTAGATAGTGATCTGCTTATTCGCACTAGGAACCACTTCTAAGTCAATCAAGAATTGGCGGAGCCAAACAGCCTCTTTGGCAGCTTCGCATGCAGCAACATACTCAGCTTCCATGGTGGAATCAGCAATACAAAATTGCTTGATACTCCTCCATATAACTGCTCCTCCTCCAATAGTAAACACAGCCCCTGATGTGGATTTTCTGGAGTCAGAATCTGATTGGAAATCAGAATCTGTATACCCAACGGGAACCAAATCCCCTCCAGAGTATACAAACATATTATCTCTCGTTCTCTTAAGATACTTGAAAATATGCTTGACTGCCGTCCAGTGATCAGGTCCAGGTTTCGATTGAAACCTGCTAACTATGCCAACAGCAAAACAAATATCTGGTCTAGTACGGAGCATTGCATACATGAGACTTCCAACTGCCGAGGCATATGGAACTGTACTCATGAATTGCTCTTCATGCTCATTCTTAGGAACTTGTTCCTTAGAAAGCTTGATTCCATGTCTGAAAGGTAACATACCTTTCTTGGAATCCTGCATGGAAAACCTAGACAAGATTTTGTCTATGTATGAAGCTTGGGATAATGCAATCGTTCTATTCTTTCTATCCCTTATTACTTGGATACCTAGAATAAAACTTGCTTCTATTAAGTCCTTCATATCAAATTGTTTTGCTAACCATTCTTTTACTAATGTTAATACACCTACATCGTTTCCAATGAGTAGTATATCATCAACATAAAGAATCAGGAAAAACCAACTTGTCGCCTTTAATCCTTTTGTATACACAAGGTTCGTCAGGATTCTGAATAAATCCAAAACCTTTGACAGCTTGATCAAACCTTATATTCCAGGATCTGGATGCTTGCTTTAATCCATATATGGATTTCTGCAACTTGCATACCTTATCCACTTGGCCCTTTTCAATGAATCCCTCTGGTTGCATCATGTAGATGCTTTCGTCAAGACTTCCATTTAGGAAAGCTGTCTTGACGTCCATTTGCCAAATCTCTAAATCTAAAGATGCTGCAATGGATAAGAGTATCCTAATGGATTTAAGCATAGCCACAGGGAGAAGGTTTCCTCGTAATCGATACCTTCTTTCTGTGTATACCCTTTAGCTACCAATCTAGCTTTAAAGGTTTCCACCTTTCCATCCATACCTCTTTTCCTCTTGTATACCCACTTGCACCCAATGGGTTTTATCACTTTAGGCAAGTCTACAAGGGACCAGACTTTGTTATCGAACATAGATTCAATCTCGGATTGCATTGCCTTTTGCCAATGGCGACTATCAACATCCTCCATAGCTTCCTTGTACGTATAGGGATCATCGTCGTCCGGGAGATTCTCCATTGATTCTCCCAGACCGATGTATCTTTCGGGTTGTGTTCTAACCCTCCCACTACGACGAGGAATGGTAGGTTGTTGATCTTTTGTTGGATCGGAACTTACAATTGGGTTAGGTTGTGCAACCTCTCGTGGAATTGTATCTCCTGACATCTCATTCAGGACAATTCTACTTCTAGGCACAAAATCGTTCATATAGTCCTTTTCCAGAAATTTAGCATTTGTCGAAACAAATACTTTAAGATCTGAAGGACTATAGAAATAATATCCTTTAGTTTCTTTTGGATACCCTACAAATATACATGTTTCTGAACGGGACTCCATCTTTTCTGTCTTTCCTTTTAACACATGCGCAGGACAACCAAATATCCTTAAGTGTTGTAAACTAGGCTTGCGCCCAGTCCACAACTCATGCGATGTTTTAGGAACAGACTTAGATGGTACATCATTTAGAATGTATATAGCAGTTTGTAAAGCATATCCCCGAAAAGAAATAGGAAGCGTTGAATAACTCAACATAGACCTAACCATATCCAAAAGAGTTCTATTTCTCCTTTCTGCTACCACATTCTGTTGAGGTGTACCTGGTGCAGAAAACTGAGAAACTATCCCATTATCAATAAGATATTGCTGAAACTCACCAGATAGATATTCTCCACCACGATCAGATCTCAAGATTTTTATGTGTTTCTCAAGCTGATTTTCCACTTCAGCTTTGAATGCTTTGAACATGTCAAAAGCATCCGACTTATGTCTCATGAGATACACATAACCAAATCTTGAGTAATCATCCGTGAAGGTGATGAAATACTCATATCCACCTCTAGCTTGAATGCTCATAGGTCCACATACATCAGTGTGTATCAATCCTAAACATTCAGTGGCTCTTGCACCTTTGGCAGAGAACGTCCTTTTGGTCATTTTACCTTCCAAACAAGATTCACAAGTTGGTAGATCATCAACCTTTAAGTCACTTAAAGGTCCGTCACTTACCAATCTTTTAATCCTATTAAGGTTAATATGACCTAAGCGTAAATGCCAAAGGTAGGTTTCATCTGTTGATAATTTTACTCTTTTATGATTAGGTTCCGTTATTTCTGTGTCTAACGAGTGAGAGATATTTCTATGCAAAAAGTATAGACCGTTTTCCAAATGTACCTTGGCAAATAATTTTGTCATTCTTACTAATAATAAAAACTTTATTAAAAGTAACCGAATATCCAAATTTATTCAAACAAGAATTCCTCTTGAATTGAGGTACATAATAAGCGTCTATTAAATCTAAATGCCTTCTAGAATCCAAATAAACTCTAATATCTCCCACTGCACTTGCAGACACTAACGTTCCGTTGCCCAAGCGCAAATTGATTTCATTCTTACTCAGCTTTCTCCTTTCTTGAAACCCCTGCAAGGAATAACAAACATGATTAGTGGCTCCTGAGTCTATGATCCAAGAATCTGTAGAATCAGCCAAAAAACATGTTTCTAGATAATTCAAATTACCTTCTTCCTTCTTGTTCTGGGACTTTGGGCAATTTCTCTTCCAATGTCCCTTTTTACCACAAAGGAAGCATTTCCCTTTGATCTTGGTTACTTTCTTGGTCTCCTTCTTGATAGGCCCAAGTTGCTTTTTCTTCTGTTGTTTCTTGACCTTTTGAAGGGCCTTAACAGTAGCAACTTTACCAACCATATGAATCTCTTGACCTTTGCCTTTTACAAGGATCTTTTCAGCAGTTTGAACATCTTGCATCAGGCCTTGTAAGGTGTATTCCTTTTTGTTCAAAGTGTAGTCCAATTTGAACTGATCAAAGGAATCTGACAATGAATTGACAACCATATCAATCTTTGTCTCACCGTCTATCTCAGCGCCATGCAGTTCAGCAATGTTGAGATGTGCTATGACTTTCATCGTGTGATCTTTCACAGCCTGTCCAAGTTTCATCCTAAGATTCATAAAAGCAGTCACTGCCTCTCTTTTAGTCGTCCTAGACTTCATAGCAAACATCTCCTCTAGAGACATCATTATATCAGCAGCGGACTCGAACTCGCTGCATCTTTCCTTTGTTGCAACAAATCGGAGATAGTGGCCATAATGTAACATTTTGCCATATCATCTTGTGAAGTCTTGCACTGTTGTATCTGTCCCTACTGCATTATAGCAGATTAATTTATTCGGAGTGAGTGGTTTTGAGATGATTAGAGAGAGAGCTTCTAGCATACTGCTGATAAAATCCAATTTTCCTTTTCCATGTGACAAAATTATCTCCAGTTAAAGTGTTGTCTTTCAGGATGTTTATAAGTGATGGGGTCATGATTTACGAATAAAACAAAACATATATAAGTAAATAATCATGATAAAGCACTTTTAAATATTTATCTTGAATTAAATAAATAACTCGATCATAAAATTCAACGGTGATCTAACACCCATAAATGTTACGCCTCCTTTGGGAGTTCGCACCATTTACTAGTTAGACTAGGTCCCACCTAATTATTAACATAACAACCAGCGTTTTCAATTTTAGCCTTGCAATTTTACTGACAAGAACTCTTGGGAGGATATCAATAAAATTACATTGAGTGTGTTACCAAGATATTGACCCTCGATTTTCTCTCACGAAAATCCCTCCTTGGGGAGTAGATCTCGTTTGAGTCCATTGTCTAGTCTATCCTTGTAAGGAAGTATGTTGCTAAATTCCATTCATGGACGCCCCTTGGGGGGATTACCAATAAATAATAAAGCTCAGCTAACCTTGGAGGCCATAGGTGTTACCAAAACACCTTCTCCCACTCAATTATTTAAAGCGTGTGATTAAATCTCATAGAATGATTTACCGAGTTATCTAGATGCCAATTTAGATACCTAAATCATTCAATGCATGTTCATACCAAAAGAGATATATGCATGGCACTCTTATTCTATATGTCATGTTATCATACAATAACAAATATTGTAATATTTAAGCATAAATTAAATAGCAACAATTTTGGCCCATCCTAGAAAAACAAGTAAATTACAATTTGTCAGGAATACAAGATCTTCAGGTGGCCCATCAACCATACGCTCATCCTTCGGCCTTCTCCCATGGGCGTGCGCAGCCCACAACCCCACAAAGGGGCTGCCTTGCGCAGCCCATAAGGCCACACAAGGCTGCCATGCGCAGCACACCAAAGTTTGGGCTTGTCATGCGC